>JAQFZG010004485.1:0-11693 GCA_034695465.1 Entomobrya nicoleti
CAATTATTGACATCAACATCATCCCTAAAAGAATATCATGATTTTTACGTTTCTCCCTGAAGATACTAAAGTTTGGACTAATGTAAGATTTTACACTTAGGTAATTGCTCAATTTATATGAATATTTCATCGACTTATGCACTGACTACTTAATACCTTTATACCTAGCTCAATGAGATTCCATAATAGTCCAATGACCTAGCCGGCTTAATAAATGCGACATATCAATATTATACTTATGAATTTTTATTGAATTGAATACTCATCGTTAGGCGAAATTGGTGTAATTAAGCTAATCAAGTTAGTATTAAGAACATTTAAATGTACTACATAAAGATCGTGTGCAACTTTGTGAATTCATGTGAGCTGATGATGTTTCACTTCACGATAATACAAAGTGAAGTAAAGTTGAAAGTAGTAAACCTTTAAATATTTTACCTTCTCATAAGTTATAAACCGTTTCATTTCATTTAATTATTCAGTTAATCATAGGATTTGATCGAGGTCACCTATCTACATGTCATCATAATCTCGGATGGTGTGGATTTAGCACTTATCAGTGTTGCACTTTGTCAAAAAACCATTAGGGCGTTCGGAAAAAAGAATACATAGCGAACCTTACATACATAACATCAAATTTTCGGCAAATTAGTAAATAAATTTTGGAGGTAATTTTTTTGTAAACCTTACAAAGTCACATAATATGTAGTTTAATCGCTACATATAAAAATTTGTATACATTCCAAATTATATTTAAGTTTCGAAAGTGCACTTTTAAAACATGTTGAAGTATTTACTTTTCGTTCTGGACTATAAAACTGAAAACATCGAATGTTTTGTGATTTTTTTTCTATCGATTATATTTTTACATCCACTTCAACAAAAAGAGTAAAAATGTTGGTTCTCCTCAACCATCTACTTTAACACTTAACACTTTTAGCACCTCAAGAAAAAAAGTTCAGTTGTTTCATGCAATCTATGTTACAGACTTAAAAAATGGTAAATACTTCTTCCACCACGACCTAGTACTCTAAGCTATTTGTGGTGGTCCCTGGTCACAAATTTTCTCCAGATTTACAGACGTAGAAAATGGGAAAGGTGACCAGAAATTGTGGAAAGTAGCAATTTCGGAGAAGAAAAACACCCACTATATATCTACCTTCATCATCATCATCATTACAGAAAGGACACATATTATGCAATCATATAACTAACACATATTCTAAATGCTGTAGTAATATGTGTGCAGTTTTTTTTCTGGTGGTGTGAAATATCATTATATCATCATCGTATAACCCATTCCCACGGTACGGCACGGACGGTGTGTGTAGACCACCACAATCACCATCATCGCTACTACCAAACAGTACCATAAGAAAGAGCAAAGAGAAGTGAGAAAGGAGAACTCTCACAAATCTCGTATATGTGGCACAAGGTACAACCAAAAGCTAAGTACACAAAAGAGACTTTTTTCTGCTTTCTTTCTTTTTATTTTTGAAGTGGCAGTGGCACGACGACATTCACAAAGGCAAAAACGATGGTTTTTGTGTGGTACAGTGATAGCGGTAGTGGTGGTGGTGGTAGGAAGATATTAAAAATTCTGGGGGCATGGCCTGGAATGGCTTATGTAGATTGAAAGAAAATATGAGTCTTGGGTTTGGGAAAATGGTCGCGCGAGGTGATGTGGCTCATATTGATGAGGGTGGGAAAGAAAGTGACATGAAAAATCTCCCGGACGTTTAATTGCTTTCAAGACACCCGTAGAATTCTCAAGAAACCTTTCGGCCACCACGCTACCACCACCACCACTACCAGAGCTTTACACTCACTCAAAGAACATACATATTAGCCACTTCTTTTCTTTTTTGTAAGAAGGAAACCACAGTAGCGTTCGACGCATTTTTGGCGACGAAGGTGGTGGTGGTGGGGTGTTTGTGAGAAAAAGCGACGAGCTACCAAAAATGGCCCACTATATAGTATACTTATATGTATAATACGTTCAACATAATATGTACAAAATTCAAGTTGACAAAAAAGCTATTAAAGGTTTGGTTTGACTGTTTAACACGGATATTGGCTATCTACTAAACAAACGCGTCTAATAATGCGAGTGGTAGATATATAGCAATTTAAAATGGAGAAGAAATGTATGAATTAAAACCGAAACTAACTTGTTTGTTAGCCTACCAAACAATACGTCGTGGAATAATAATACAATATAAAGGGTTAAATTGAGCAAGGCATTGAGAATGCCGTTTATAAATATATAATATATATTTTTTTAATATAACGGCCTTCAGTGTTTAAATATTACTTAATTCACTCCACTCTCTTCGCTCCTTGCTTGTGAATGTGAATGCTTTACAACGTTTTCCTTTAGACGATTTAAACAATTTACCCTCATAGATATACTACTATCTCAAGATTCTCAAGGCTTCACGGTTATAGTTTATTAATCTTAAATAATATGAAATAGGAGATTTCATTTCTTTTTATATTGAGTTATACTTCATTGCAATAATTTTTGTTTTGTGGTTTTGTACTCATGCATATTGAATAACATAAGCAAATCTAAATCAAAAGTACAACTTTTTGCATAAAACAGTGCATTTTGCATACATATATAAACTCCAATATTTGCTCAACTGATTTCTATAATCAGCCGGTGATAGTTTTCTTTTATCACATAATAGGAAAATATTTAGATGCGAAGAAAGCGTGTTCTGTACTTGACTTTATATTACTTAAATACATACATGCATACTACGTAAGATCCATCATCTCTAAATGAATTTTTTGCATATACGTAGGCGGTCCCAAAAGTTCGTGCACGTCTTTGATCAATAATAACTTTTAAACACATGCACCAAACAACCTCTGCTCTACCACATTTTATAGGTAAGAGTCTAACTTAAAAGTGTGCAGAAGGAATTTGATCCAGCTGCTTAGACTCGGGAGCAAGGTTTCTTTTAGAAAATCAGTCAAAAACATGATTTTGGATACATTGTTTTCCTTTCTATTTTCAATTTGGCATTACTTTCTTTTTAGTTGGTAAAATTTCATAATTTTGAATTTTGAATTAGTTATATTGAGTGGGAGTTTTAATAAAGGCTACTACTCGGTCTGGGACGAGGAAAGAATAGTAACGACAAGGGGTATGCTTCTCATCAAAATCTGATTTTGCGCATTTGCATTTCAAGAGATGACAGATTCGAGACACCCATCTAGCACATCTCAGAAATTGTCCGAATACAATATGTAACATATGCCAAACATTGCTCATGGTTAGCTTAACTGTTTGTGCTATTTCACTAACCTTGAGGCTATTACCTTTATTTAGAATGTATTGTACTTTCTCTGCATTCCATTCATTTATACTCGGTTGGACTCGCCCAATTCTTTCATTCTCCAGAGCACTGATTTTTGCATTAGAAGATAAGTGATACCATTTCTTAATTGCCAAAAGAGTGCGAGATAATTCACCAAAACACTGTCTAAGTATTTCTTACCCATGCTTCTGGAGAAGTCTTTAAAATATGACACCTTCAATTTCAGCTTTTTTCTTCATTGAAGCACTACATCTCGTTTCGTTTGTGAGCTGTAACTTATGAACCGTATAACCTACATACCAATGCTTTAGCACAGTTTCAAGTTAGACTCTCACCTATACAATGTTGTAAAGTAGGGATTGTTTGGTGCATTAGTTTGAAAGTTATTATTGATCAAAGACGCGCACGAACTTTTGGGACCGCCTACGTATTTACAAAAAGGATGATCAGTGGAGATCCAAAACTGTTGGATTTAACTAAAATGTTCTCGTTTCGAATATAATATCCGATTTATTTTCACCTATGACAAAAGGCAAAGAAAATCGAAACCAGAACAAAATTATCGATGAGCTATTTGGGAGGTGTGTTAAGAGGTTCTTCTTCACATTCGTACTTTCACTCTCATTCCTCCCTTTGTTTTTGTACCGGTATCAAGTGTCGTATTTTCGTGTAGGATATCTGAATTTTTAAGTGGAAGTCCAGAGTTTAACTGGTTGTCTGGAAAAAAAGTTCAAAAAGAACATGTATATGGAATCCCAGTCCCCAGTATGCTTGTTATTCTAACCCAACATAATCATCTTGTCGATGGTATTCGAAATGTACACCCAAGTATTAAACTTGAATCGTTTGTATAGATGCCTTTCCAACTATGCCTTTTTGTACACTTCTTGATTCTAGGTATAGCCTACAATCCATTTTCACCGTTTTTTGTTGATACTGTGACTGTAGTGAGTATTTACTGTGAAAGGTCTCTGTAGAGAAGTACGTGTGTGGTTTGGATTGAAAGAGGGATGCTTGCTATAGCTCACCCACTTCCACCGCCACACGGGACAATAAAGGTGAATCCTCCTGCGGTTGTGTGAGTTGTGAGAGATGTGATGTGAGATGATGATGGGATCGGATCGGAAAGCTAAAAAATGGAGAGAAATCCGATATCTCATGTGGTAAAGTAAAAGGGGTGGCGGCAGGGAAATGGTGATCCTTTCTAAACGGTGAACATGAACATATAGAATTTGTGGTGTTGATGGTGATCTGATCTCTGTTCTGTATCATCTTCGCCGCTTATTCTTTTCTTTCTCCATGATATTTTTTGGGATAAATAATACCTTCATGGCCAGTAATGGACACGGAAAAGTAGTAGAGAAAAATGATCCACCAAAAAGTGAAAGTAGAACCGACTAACTGTCAAAAGCATTTTTTCGTTTAGTCAATTGGTTGTGGTGTTGGCTGAAAATGAGGGTATCTAGTGAATCTAGTGTTATTGGCATTTCTGGTCTGATTACAAATACAAAGGTGAACTGTCACCACAAATATCGTATTAAAATACGTTGAGTACAACTACATAGTATAGTGTTTTGACCAAAGCTTGTACCTTCGTTACATAAAAATGTATCATGTTTAAAATTGAGTCTGAAACCAAAGTATGATCATGATAAATTCCTTCTTTGACAGTGGAAATTGGTTTTTATTGATGTTAAAAAATTATACAAAAGTAGTGCTTATGGACGACGATGATGACCGCTTAAAAATAAACACGTCTAAAAATGTTTTTCGAATTTTCTTTTCAGAGTCTTCCCTTCCCAGATTCGCCCAACCCATTCCAAACGTCACAGTTACAATAGACAAGGACGCTTTATTGCCATGTGTTGTGGATAATCTCCGCAGTTATAAGGTACGTAAATAAATTGCATCGATCAAGATCTGAAAAACGCACAATAGCTCCTCAATACATGCATCAAAAATGTTGATTGCGGACACGCGTGTGCCGTCAATAAAATATGACCTCAAATTTCACAATTTCACAACTCAACTCTTTCACATCTCCTCTTTATTTTCATCTCTCGTGCACATGTGTGCGCTATTTATTATTACAAAATATGAAATGTATAATACGCACTCCACATTTTATGCAACATTACACTCAACTACATACGAAATTCAAATAGCCTTATTTTCCTGCTTTCACTGCTCCTCTTAACTTTTATATTATGTATATGGTTCACAAAATCGAGTGCATTCAACCAGTAAATCATGATTAGCAGGAGAGTAGTTGCCAAGATTTTCATGACAGGAGAGGCAACATCATCATCATAATGTTTTCAAGTTGATGATATGATATGATGATGAGAATCATCATACGATATGGGTCGGCCGACTTTCCAACTCACATATTCACATGTATGTAAATATGTATGTATGTGAGAATATATACACCTTTTTCCTCGCCCAGTATTAAAGGAAAACTCATCATTGTCATCTCACAGCACCCACCATTCATATTTCTCTCCCTTAACCTCCCTCTCTTTGCTTATTTAACATGCACAAAAGTATGCAGTCCATTTTCCACTGCAAAGTTGTGATGTGCATGTTTTAGTCCATGCTCATGTTCCTATTCTACGAACACTGATGTTACTACTACTTCTCAAACTTGATATCTTAATAAAATGTCAGTAAAAACGACAACCAAGAGAGTCTGAGAGAGAGAGACTGAGCTCACTTTACACATAATATGCATATTATACACTCAGTAATTTTCCACCTTCAACCGTAAAACCACTACCCAACCACCACCACACACCATCCAGTAAAAGCAGCAGTGATAGTAGTCCCGCAGATAAAAGACGTGTTGTCATTTAAAGAAATACACAAAGAGAGCGAGAAAACGAGAGAAGTCAACTCATTCTCATATTCTTCCCATTACATAATGCATTCACCCAAAAAACGAAAACTTACCGACGACGACATGCATCTCGCTACATACATCACATCTTTCACTTGTTCTTATTATTATAATACAAACGTTTCTATAATAATTCATATAGAATCTCACTCTTCTTTTGAGAAAACGGGAGAATACCTCTTTTTTCTTTCGTGTTAGTGTAGGATTATTATATGCATGTTAAAATTCTCATAGACATCCTCTCCTTTTCTTTTCTTTAACGAAAATGACGGCAATAAGGAGGCTCTTGCAATATTAATTGCAAGCTATTTGTCACCTTACCCTTTCCTTCTCTCAACTCTCTGCTGTTTAAAAAAGATGAAGAAAAATAAGGAAAAAAGTTGAAGTGGTGTAAAAAAAGTAAAAATCAGACAGCAACTTGGTGTGGGGTAGAGGAGTTCACAGAAAAAAAGACAACGCATATACTTTATGTATGTATGTAAAATTATGTACGTATTCCTTAGTTTTGGAGCAAAAGAAAAAAGGGAAAGCAAAAAGAGAAGAGATTCAAGTGTTATTTTTTTGTCTTTCTTGTCGTTTGCATCTTCGTCGTTGTCGTCGTCATATTATGATAATAATAAAAAAATGGTATGTATATATGAGTCGCCGTCGAAAATCTGTCGTCTCAGATGAAGATTTTATTAAAATCCACCCTCTTTCACTTTTGCATCTCTCACTTTACTTTTTCTTTCTTTCCCATTCTTCCCAGTACAATTTTTACAGTTTGGTGCCAAAAGAAAACGATGGTGGTGCAAACCAGCATAGCAGATAGAGATAGAGTGGATTTCACAATCTTTTCCTTTGTTTTCTTGTCCTTTTTTTCTCGACGTCGCTCTCTTATGAATGAATAGTACAAAAAAATACTAACAAGATGACAACAGGAAAAAAACATTGAAGATAATATGTATCTCCCTCTTACTTACATATAAGCTATATTTCATTTTATGTTTATAAGCATTTTTTATGGTTAATATACATTTATTACGTATTCATTGAGAACGACATAGTATTTTTTTCTTGTCTTCCTCCAATCTGGTAATGTTTGCTGGATGGCTCCACGAATAATTTATCCTATAAAACCCTTTTTATGTCTTGTTCATATTCTATATAAAATGTACAGCACGCGACGCATATTATACATTTTTCATTATCATTATCACGAACAAGAGAACATACTAGAGAGTTTGCTGGATCACTAGAATGAATGCATTATGTATCTAATCATTAACATGATAATGTTATGATGATGTAGTATTATTATGGGGAATTGGGGAATGTAGAGCATACAGTTTTTTTCTAACTAGTGAGCTTGTAGATTATAATGTGTAATGGGAAATGAACCATACGCACTTTCATTTTTGTATGCTGTGATATGATATGATACACAAAAGTTACATAAGGCATGACTGACTTACTTCTATACAATAAATCTTACCGGATTTTGATTTGGGAAGTGACCGGCATCGGACAGCATATCGCCTGGTCGCGTCGCAAAGTCCAAAGACCTTTTAAGTAAAACATACGATTAAAGAACACATTTTGCCCTGTTTTTTGGAGCATTATCTTCCGTTTTTTTATTTGGTGATTGTCATTACTATTTACAGTGTCATGCTCCGTAAAACAGGACTTATGACTAAGTTTTGCTACTTAGAGCATGTCGGCGTGTATAGCACAGGGCGCCACTTTTCTCTTGAGTTAAGATTCAAAAAGCCTTTTAAGATCCACTCCATTTATATTCATAAAATTAGATGATAATGATAAGAATTACTACACTTATGTCTATCTTTTCTGCATTCTTAAAAGCGTGAAATGAACAGGATAGTGAATGGATTTTTTTAGTATGGTGTAGACTCTCTAGTTTGCATGGATGGAAGGAAGAGAATAACTATTAGGAAAACGGGTAAAGAATATTTTTGACTTGTAAAATTAATATGAATATTTTTGGCCGAGAAGAATGGAGAATATGTGTATTATTTGTAATAAGATCAAGTGACAGTAACACTGACTGGTGACTATGTGTTCAGAGGACTTTGGCTTATAAATAATTTTTCCTTCCTTTCTCAAACTTAAACTACAAAAGTATGCCATGCTGCTGCATAGTAATAATAATAATAGTAATTGGAACTGATGAGTACAAATGTTTGAGGGGATATATTAGGGTCTTCGAAGTCAGCCTGTCGGGAGAAAAACCCGTGGAATTTTTAATGAGGGTGAAAAGGTCCAGCACTGCCCGCGTTACAAGACAAGTCGACTGACTTTTGTCGTGTGTTTTTCGAAGAAAATAATATTAAAATAGTTTTTAATACTTTAGCTTCTTCGTGTGATGTTAGAAGAAGGGAAGGTGAAATGACAGGGTACATGTTGTTGTTGTCTTTTTTGTAAGTTTTATCAACAAATCAAG
The DNA here is from genome assembly GCA_034695465.1 of Entomobrya nicoleti. Taxonomy (NCBI): domain Eukaryota; kingdom Metazoa; phylum Arthropoda; class Collembola; order Entomobryomorpha; family Entomobryidae; genus Entomobrya; species Entomobrya nicoleti. The sequence continues at coordinate 8,669 of JAQFZG010004485.1, forward strand.
CTAAAAGAAGTTCAAAGTCATATTATGAAAAATATTAATTGTACCTTTTGAAAATAAGGAAATATTTTATCATGCCACAAGTCAAACTCGTTCTGCTGTCAGAGATGAAGAAACTTTTAACAGAAAATTTGGTACAAACAAACGAAGAATTGTTGTCTAATGTTTGTAGCATCGGTTGAGGTAATGGTTTTCTCTGTTCAACATTTACTAAATTGAGAACGGCAACGGCACACGGGGACAGAGACGACTTTGCCGTTTGCCATACCAGACTACCATCAACCCCACAAAAAAGTGAAATTCCAGACGATGACAGACTGACACATCATGATATCATATAAGACACGTAGAGTAGTGGTAGTAAGGTTTGTAACTTTGTTTATGTGTAAAAGTAACGTACATTTCTCTTAATCCTGTAATGATTCTTCCCTCGAAAAAGAAGGATAGAAAGATGGAACGTGTGAGACTACCCAAAGGGATTAAATTGCATGCTTTATGATTATGAAAAAGTAGCACAGGAGGAGAGAAGAACAAGAAAATGTGTTATTGGATGGATGATAGTGCGTGTCAGGTTTCTTCCGCTCTCATTTATCTGAATTTTCCCCAAAAAAATGTTTCTTTTTCACCCTTTCTCCTTGTCTGGTAAAGCGTTTACTTTTCTTGTGGAGTTATATAAGTTGGTTGAGAGAGACTGGAGTGGCGGTAGTTGCTTCCAATTTGATGATGTATATTTTTTTGGTGAAGAAGATGAAATGGAAGATAACAGAAGTATCTCAGTGTCACAAAAAATTCAGGTTGATTCTCAGAAAAACGTCGGCGAGAAATGAAGGGTAAAATGAACTTTGTTTTCATTTTGCTCTTCTTCAATAAAGAAAAATAATATGAAATATAAGTAATGAAAAAAGAATATACGCTATTTCTGCAGAGAACATTTTCTAAGATGAACTGTTCTTGTTTTTAAAATTGTTAAAAGTAAAAAATGGTTAGTGCATTTGATGGGGTGAGTTGGTCTCTTATTTTGTTCTCCTTGACCCGACCGAAATAAAAGGAGGAGTACTGTGATGCTGCAAACTTGGTTTATTTTGACCAGACTAGTAACATTAACGGCTATTCATATTATGTGCTTTGTACATGTTGCTTTTTTTGTATTTGACTGTGGAATACTGAATTGATGCTGAGGTTGGCTTCTTGACTTGACTTTCATATAAATAGCCACGATAAAAAGAAAAGTTGTGGCAAGGTCAGCAAATTCAGAGCATCGTAACCATCATCTGTCAAGAAGCCTCCCAAAGACCATAAATATCTCAAAAATATCTCCATGTTATGGCCTGTTTTTCAATTCTCATTGGTATTGGCATTGCACGCACTGCATAATACTGTGTGGAAAGCGTACTTGTTGTAATATGTGTATTTTTTGTTCTTTTTTTGTGGAAAATGCATGTTCAAGCTAATTTTTCACTGGAGGGTTGACTTGTGATTGTGAAAAATGAAAGGTCATAGTCATATGTCATTCATCTGCTGAGATGTGAAATGATTTTATGTATATCTGTGGAAAAAATACATTTATCTAAAAATAAGTAAAAGTTCTCTGATTTTCTTTTTTCTTGTTTCAGGTGGCATGGGTTCGAGTGGACACGCAAACCATCCTTACCATTCACCAAAATGTCATCACGAGAAATCCTCGCATTACCCTCGCTCACAGTGATCACAGATCGTGGTTCCTTCAAGTAAGTTAATGTAATATAGTAACCTTGATTAAATACCAAAATATATCGTGAAATGAAGTTATTGGACATTAACTTGACTTTCCTGTCTTGTCGTCCGTGGTAGTAAATGGTAATAATAAGCATAAGAACAACACAACACAAACCAACAAGTTGCATTACTGATTGTGAGTAGACTTGCATTGCATGCGTATCTCTGAAGAAATGAAAGTGAAATGAAGTTATACGTCTCTCCCCACCACAGCTTCTTTTCTTGGTATGATTAGATTAATTTCCTGATTGAATCATATCCTCTGGCTAAAGTGAAGAACATGCTGCGATGCTGGATTGATTGGGTGGACCAATACCATCATCATCCTCTGAATTCCCAGAAGCCTATACGACTTACGACACGACGATGATGACGACAGTCAACAGCCAAGACCAATTCTTACAGCCGGCGAATATGTTTTGTATGCGTTTGTGTTTTCCTCTTCCGCCAAGTAGTAATGATCTAAATAAAGTGATTATAATGAAAACATTTCCTTTTCCTCAATATTTATTATTTCACTTTTCACTCAAAATAAAACTTTTTCCCGTACAAAAAAAGTCCCTTTGGCCAAACAAACTTGAAAATGGAAATGTTGGATTGAGAGAAAAAGACTGAAATAGTTTTTCACAAGCTTTCATCAAGAAACACACTGACTCGAGTACTTGAGAAAAACAAAATGTGGATATTTTTGTATCCATACAACATCATCAACAACACAACATGGACTGTTGTTGTTCAGTTTTGTACAACAGTCAGCCATTAAGTTAAAAGCTTATTAGATTAGCGTTGAGAAAAACTGACTGACTAACTTTCAGACTGGCGGTGGTGGTGGTGGTCTTCTACTGTGCAACATTACATAACTGAAAAACTGCAGTAAACTCCCACCCACCCACCACCACTCTTTTCTCTATTTTTTGCCCTGTACACTTTCTACTTATTAAACAAAAACGCTTATATCCAAAAAAATATATATACAATGTGTACAATTCAATTCATTAAAAAGTTGAGGAGATCCGCTTCCTGTATAATTAAGAAGCAAGTAGCAATTTGAAAAGCAACACACAAAAAAGTAGAATGAAAATACTACACTATATACAGAAGAGAGACAAGTAGAAAGACTAGCAAAATAAATACTAAACATTATCGCTGGAAGCTAAAAAGCTGATGCAGTGTAGAAAAAGGGAAAGTATAAAAATGACGGGAAATGTATAAGAAGCAGGGTTAGTGGTGGTGGTGGTGTATATCAGGTTTATGTGTATTGTAGTAGTGGCGA
>JAQFZG010004486.1:0-11691 GCA_034695465.1 Entomobrya nicoleti
TGAATATATTAGCCTTTAGTAATAATATTCTATATTTTACATTTCATCACATAAGTCATTGTACCCAGCACATTTTGTGCAAATTATATTCCATTCCGTAATTATATTTATATGTTTAGTTTACTCTTATATAGGGAATGCCCGATATAGCTAGTATGACCGTTATATATTATAATGTCTGGTAGTGTATATATACGTGTATATATGTATATCTACAAAGGTGAGGCATTAGTTGTACAGTATTTCGCAATACATTTTTTGTGACGAGAAGATGGCCCAAGATGTAGAACAAGCTGTGGGATATACGCACTCTGACTCTACTATTCAGAACAAACAGCTGCAATACCTTACGCAATATACACGTCATCTCATCTTTCTGCCCTAAAACTGATAATCCTCGTTCAAAAAATATAATTTAAATTATTTATTTCTAGGAATAATTATAACCAAAGCTAACTTCTTTAGAAATGGAGCTTTTTCCAGAATCCATGCCTTTTGCATTTAAATGTGGTCTGTGCAACAATAAAATATTTTACAATAAACAGTGTATGATCAAACATATAAAACACGTACATGCCCGAATACGGTACCCTTGTGACAGTTGTGAGAAATCGTTTTCTTCGATTGATTTACTAAATATCCATGCTCGTTCAGTCCATTTGGGATTGAAACCGTATAGTTGTTTGTACTGCAATAAAGAATTTTCCACAAATATTGCTTTACACAATCATATTGATATACAACACGAGTTTAAGAATGAATACCAGTGTGATTGTTGTTCTAGAATTTTTGATCAAAAACTGCCCCTTTACAGTAATCGTGTTAAGAAGGTCAATAAAAAATTACACAAGTGTCGTTTTTGCCCGAAGGCGTTTTACACAAGCAGAGATAAACAAGTGCATTTACTAAGGCATAAGAAAGCAAGAAACCTGGTTAAATGTAAAACTTGTGATAAAAGTTTTAGGAATAAACTTGGACTTGATCGGCATATATCCTCATATCACAAGAAGGTATCTTGTGTCTTTTGTGAAAAGATTTTTACTGGAGAGCTACAACTTTATAATCATATTCGTTTACATGTAAACGAAAAAGCTTATGGATGTAAAGTATGCAATAAGGAATTTGGGACTACAGCCCTTAGAAGTGCTCACATGAGGACACATTTACAACAGTTTGGGAAACAAATAAATGGTCGGGAAATTTTCAGAATTGAAGTTGGATTGAACAACCTGACTTTACAAGATTTTTATCAAAATGGAAGAAGGAAGCTTCATAAATGTAAAGTTTGCAAGAAGAAGTTTCTCACTCAAACTGCGAAAAACGCCCACATGAAACTACATTTACCGTCAAGATATCACAACACCAAATTTGACAAGACCAATGCTGATATGGAGAAAGATTCAGAGTATGGCAGTGGTGTATTGACAAGAGCAAACAGCTGTTATTTCTGATATTACATGTGGAAAGTAGTAAAAATAGTTACACATTAAAATAAACAAGATTGTACTAAGACACATGGCCAGTTTATTTGTTATTTGATGTTAATATGTATTTTGTGCTACAAACTATATAAATGTATTTTCTGTGGTTCTAACTAAAATTATATAATTGTATAAATACCTTAAACTAATCAGTTTCTACTATTGTATCTATAAATTTAAGAACAGCTACAATAAAACTATGCATACCTGTTTTTCCTGAATATTTGTCGAGGTAATCAATTTTCAAAAATATCTACGCATAAGTTTCAAAGATGTGTTAGACTAGACGAATAATCAAAATGTAATTATAGGAATATCAAAGATTGGACCTTGTCTGAAAAAATGTTTAAATTTCTACAGGTTACTTCGCGAAACTACGTTATGGATTTAGCTTAGTTACCGGTGTATTTATTGAACAAGTTGGTATCTCACTTTGTAAACCTAATTTGGTAGTTTTTGTAGATATCCTACTTAATCGTAAAATATGAGCAAAAACATTAGATGATTGTAGGAAATATTTTGTAAATAGTATGCATTATACATTTTGGAGGAAAATACTTTGTTAAACTTAGGAATATAAGATATTTGTTGTGTTGAAGGAATGTATTAAATAACTGTCTCTTCGAAGGAACAAGTAGTCCTGACTTTTGTACTTCTTAACTATGAGCTAGATGTAAAAACAAAAAAAACTAATTCTATTACAATATAATTTAACTTGCCTTATAATAAAGTTTGATATACATAGAATTTCATTATCATGTAGTGGTGCTAGATTTCCTTAAAATTGAAATATTTATTAAGTATTTGCATTCAAATCTCACATCTGAGTTTCAAGCCATTCAACTGCTAATAAATATGAAAGGTTTTTACCCAAGATATATTCTAATACTCAACTTAATACTTATACATAAATACTCATAATAATGTAACTTACTAAGTCAGGCTGTGTAAATTTTAAACTTTATTGAATGAAAAGTTTTTATGGAAATATGAGTTTGGACCGTATGCAATCTTAGGCATTTGATGTGTGTCCTAAATTACTATAGCATGTACGAATTAAAAAAATTTAAACATACATATTAATACATTTTATAAAATGTTTCGATTTAGTGGTTAAAAAATTATAATCATCATGATGCAATATGTCAAAACTCTAACGGTTCTAATTTTTATTGTTTTCCATCAACATATGTTTACAACTATTTTACATTTATTTATTGTAATATTTATATAAAGTTAGTATTGGCGTGCTATTTTAAAAATGATGTCAAGAATATTTGGAAATTAAGCTTTAAAAATATATGAAATCAATAAATACACACTTGGTGCTTTTAATTGTACCGTTCGCAATTTTTTCAAACATAATTATTCGGTATGTCCATACGCATGACTTTTTTCCCCCGACAAATATGAATTAACAAATATGTTTATTTTGTGTGTAATTAGAATTTTTCTAATTGATTAGAGACAAGAATACCAAAAGCATAGTGCATTTGTAGGAAAAGCTACAACGTATTCGTTCGGAAACATGTGAATTAAAACTCCCAATAACTTTACCACAGCTAAACCATGCAAAATGAATCCATGCCCACCTCGAATAACGAAACGGCCAAGAAGCTAGTTTAATCATTCTACTGATAAGCAAATTTTGCTGTGGTATTCAATTAGGGATTAAGTCCGTCGTCTGAATTACATATTTCGGTTATTTACCTTGAAACACCTATTTTAATTTGATTCCATATATCTTACGATTTACTTCTGAAGTTTACCTGAACAGCTTTACCGAAGAATAATTTAAATTAGCTACAATAAAAAGGCATTCAAATCCACAAATATGAACACATGCGCTAAGGTTTGTTGACCTTTGTATGTTTAACATTTTCATGCTATTCACGAAGTCAATCCTTCACGAGCGAATTTTTTACGTTCAATATCAAAATGATGCATTTGCACTGACTTTGTATTTGTCAGTATGCTTGGTAGCTTCCTCATAATCTTTGGTAGCTTAATAAACGAGCAGTATTTGCCTCAGGGGTTTCTAGAATTTTTTGTACGATGCAACCATATCTACCGAGGATGAGTACAATATGAGTGAAATATACATTCTAAGCAATACAGCTAAGTTTGTAGTATTGCTTCTGTTAAACAAGCTTCAACGATCTATTGAGGGCGGATCAACATTTGGACAGCAGAATGCAAGGATATTGTAAATGAATGATTTCTTCCTTTCAAGCTATCAGATTATGTACCATTATCAACTGTACAACTGCATTTTAATGAGTGGAGTAGTTGATATAAGATAAATATGAGAGCATCCTTTTATATCAAAATTTAGTGGACAGTGCATGTAGTGTATTAAAAGTTATTTAGTTATGTTACGTCTTTATTATCAATTAAGTATTGTCTTTTTTCTTAATGCCGTTTCTCAATGCTTTAATGCAGTGTAGAAGTTGGGAAGAGTATTACCTTCAGAAAATCTAAATTGGGATGTTGTACTTGAACAAAGTCTTTCTTTCATATAAGAACCTCGACTCCTCAAGATCTTTGTGATATTTCGCTCAATAGAAGTATAATACATTGTGGTAAAGCAACATAGCCAAACCTGTTTATTAAGCTCTGCATCTTGTTCTATATCTAAATATTTTCTTTACGCATGACTCTCTAAAACTTGTTTATTATTTGCCTAGTTCAATACTAAATGAGTTTACAACTCACTCTATGAGTATACATGCTTGCTTTTGAGCTCTCTACATACAAGTTTTGCATTGCTACATGGTCTGCACAGAACAAAGTCTTAAGAGAATGTAAGTGATACATGCGTGTAGGATATGCTATGAAACAGATTGTAGTTTATATTTCAAGTTGAACAGAATAATAATGATAACTAACATAAAAGCTTTCAACACAATTTTGTATGCACTGAGTAAAATCATAGCACAATTAGAGCAGTCTACGATATAACCCATATTTATTTATTCGCAATTTGTTTTGAATTACCTAAACATCAATTTAAAAAAAGAATAGCATGTGATCCTAAACCATCAATGCAGTTTTTTATTGTACAAAGTGTAATTCGAAAGTATAAAGTATATGGAGTATAAAGAGGCCCACGATTGTACACCAAAATTTTTATTGTCTTGCGATCTCTGTCCAAAAATGTTTACTCAAATACAATCCATATAAGCTTGAAATTCGTGAAACTCTATTACCCAATCATAGTTAAAGTTTTCAAACATGAATTGAGTTAAGTTTTTATCGAAGTCTTGTATGACATGCATATACAAGTGTATGGATAAAAGCAAAGAAATAATGATGAAACAACAACAAGCATTCTTTGCATTTAAATACTAAACTGAAATTGCATTTTGGGTCATATATATATTAAAACATATAGAGGTAAACGTGACGTATGTAAAGTAAACGTGTTAGTTCAGTTGCTCCGGTCCCAGACTGTTCTATGCTCACATGTTTTGTAGCACGCATTTGCTTCGAAGTCATGCTTGCATACAAATAAGCTTATTGTATGTACAAGAAAAGGGTATCTTTAAATCATGAGGCATGATGTTAAGTTTGTCCGTGTACTTACGAGCCTGTATAAGGCGATCTACTAATCTGATTTTTTAGGTATTAAGTAAACAACGGAAAATATTTTCTTGAATCTTTTTATTTGTAAACAGTGTGGTTGTGTACGTATAGTTTAAAATAGAGGTACCTTAAATTTCACATTAACATGCTTACGTGTAGGTGACCATTTGCATCACATTCAAACCTGTCAAAACTTCAACAATTCCATTGCACGTTAAATATATTTTGTCACTCGTTAAGTACAATAATATCAAATTTAATACCCATTCTGCTCCGTCAGCTCAAACGTCGACCGTGTCTCAACCATTCGAATTGTATTTTCCCAAAACGTTACGTGAAACCACAAATTACTCTGTAAAAGAGCAAAATCAAGAAAATATATTTTCTTCTAAGATGACTTTTTTTGTAAAAGTAGTCGGTATATCATTTCAAAATGAATAAAAAGGCTAAATTAAAGTGCACAAATTGTAGCCAATTATTTAAGTCTGATTACGTTTTACAGCAACACATGAAAACAACCTGTATAAAAACACTAAAGATTCGTTTTCCTTGCCAACTTTGTTCAAAAACATTTGCTAAAAAGGAATCTTTAAAACATCATGTTATCATCTTTCATCAAGGCCAAAGGCCATAAAAGTGCCACTTGTGTTCGAAAACATTTACACTAAAATCGTCTTTAAATTCACACATCAATTCTGTACATTTGGGTATTAAATTTTTTTGTGAAACTTGTGGATTATCATTTTTAACCAAACCAAATTTAAAACGTCACATTCACGGAGTTCATTTAAAATTAAAAGCTTTCATATGTCCAACATGTGGAAAATCATTTTACTCTAATAGCACTTTAAAGGAACACATGAAATGTACTCATGAAAATACAAAACTCCCTTTTGAATGTGAACTGTGTAGCAAGAAATTTTTGCGAAGTGGTCAACTTAAACTACACTTGGCTCGTCATAATTTGTATAAACCTCACAAATGTAAAATTTGTTCTATGTCCTTTTACACAAAAACTCTAAAGAAAAATCATGAGCAAACACATTTGGCAATTCATAAAAAATCTCAATGTGACATTTGTGATGCCAAATTCGTCGACAAAGGAGGTTTGCGAAGTCATGTTAGAATTAGTACATGGTTCTCTTGGAAGGACTTCTTGTACATTTTGTTCAAAGGTGCTTACATCACAAGGCAACCTTAACGATCATATTCTTCGTCTGCATTCTAAAGAAAGATGGCATTTTTGTGATTTGTGCGGCAACGAGTTTTGCACAGGCCATGAGAAGCGTTCACATATGCGTACTCACACGAGAGAACGACCATTTAAATGTGATAGCTGTGGTAAAAGCTTTGCCGGAAATAGTAGTTTGAGGCAACATCAAACAGAACACTTGGAACAAAAGCCATATCAGTGCATTTTTTGTGGAGAACAGTTTATAGCTAAGCAAGGTCTTTTCGCTCACATTCTGCGAAAAATTGGGGAAAAGCCATTTAGTTGTCATATTTGTGATAAAAGATTTACTACCATCTTTCTCTGTAGATCACATTTACGATCACACCAAGCAAAATGATATAAATGTAATAAGTGCGACGAACCATTTAATTGCCCAGGAAAATCGAAATCACATAATATATTTTTGTTTTCCTTTCATTAAACTTTTCATAATTTGTCACAAAATATACATATTTTTTGTATAGCGTTAAGCCGTCAATTTGCGTGGCGGTAATATAATTTTGAGAACATCGCTAAAATGAAAATATCCTTTTAAACCCGTTTCAAACAGATTTGTTTGGAGTTTAGGTTATGCATTTGAGTAAATAAAAAAAATATATGGTCTATTTATAATGTAGAATTGAACTTTTTGATGCAATAGAGTTTTCGACTTATTTGTTGTTCTGAAATTGTGAGTCCCATATACTGTTGCTGTAGTTATTAAACATGCCCTGTTTTCACTGTTAAAAAATTGCAAGTTGCTCTCGAATTTTTATGTTGCATTCTTTCACGTATAAAATGATATATTACAAGTACCTTTCTTATACTAATTATTTTATATTGTAATTTATGAGAGCTCTTTATATCATTTTTTATTGTAGATATGATTTGACTTCAAGCTGCGTTATAATAATTAAGTTTAATTTAATAAGTCTAAATTAAAATGAAATAACTCTTATAATATATTATCTGTTTTCAATAATAAATCAACACAAATTACAAAATCCTTTCTAAAACGTTTACTAAATTTAATGAGGACAAAATAATGCAGTTTATTTATTGTATATTCTACAACCCTACTTTATTGCATAGTTATCTTTAAGTAGGAACTTTATGTATACAAAAAACGTTATACATAATTTAAATTTTCAATGAAATTAGCTTTTTATCTGTTTTAAGAACAAATTCATCGAACAATATGAAACTCCACGTTTTTTTAACGGATGAAAACAGTAAAATCAATAGCGTATGCCTGTATAAGTCAAGTACATAGTTTTCATTTATGTAATATTCCATGAAAAACTTTCACATGATGAAGTTATTCTGCAGTGTGACTTTTAGTAATCATATTTGAATCGAGATATATAATAATATCTAAATACAAATGTCAATCTTTGATGTACAACGTTTTAAAAATGTGTAGATTTTTTGTAAGGAACGTCAGAAGTATGGTTTTAAAATCTCTTCGAAAATGTTACCATTGCATTGTACATTATAGGCAAATCGTATTCAAAATAACATCAACAGGCCGCTTGTCAATTCAATCCATGCATATTAAGTCTTGCAATACTAACAAACAAAAAAATACATAACTCTTCCAATGAGTTTTTATGGGCTGTGGAATTGTTTGCTGAGTATTTTGTGAAAATGATGAAGTTTAGTTTATTAAGTGTAAGAGCATGTGTGTCCTGATAACTTTTTTTCTTGGTCGTACATTAACATTTACAAGTGCATAGTAATTTTTATTTATTGAAACATTTATACAAGCACGCAAATGCATGATAGCTTTTCATTAACAAGAATCGAATATGCACCTAATGCCTAATGAACACATACACTGCTAATCACTTAAGGTTGTATTCAAGCATGAATACATATTTTTGACAATTATATTTTAGTAGCTTTTTAGTGCAGAGTAAATATGGACCTTTTTGAATTCACATTATAAGAAAATGAATATCAGCCATACTATATAAGCTATCCTTGTATACCTGTGTCATGTGTGCGAACGATGTTTGTAGCTCAGTAAGACGCATAAAAATAGAATGTACATAAAAGCCTACGTGCACTGTTGAATGGTTTTATTAATACCCTTGTGAACAAACGCAGCAACCACTTTCTGTTTAAAATAAAAGTTGAGCACAATATCAATACGACTCTGGAAGTGGAAGTAAGTAAAAATCCGTTTCCTTTCCAAAATGTAAAGTATCCGCGATTTAAAACACAAAGTTTTTTTTGCTAAAGTTAAATAGTAAGTTTACGCTACGCTAGTATATAAATTGGTAATAATCCCTGTGCTGTAAAATTTGAAGTTTTTTTGTTGTTGCGCATTTTACAATGGAAAGATTCAAATGTGAAAAATGTGACATGATGTTTAAAGCCAACATGTATTTAAAACGACACATGAAAACTGTTCATAATTCTACCCTAGTTTTTCCTTGTCAGCTGTGTACAAAAATTTATACTAAAGAACGTGTTATGAATAATCATGTTTTAACTTTTCACCAAGGTCAAAAACCACATTTGTGTAAACTTTGTCCCACGTCGTTCAAACACAGCTCAGAACTCACTATTCATTTAAGGACGGTTCACTATGGTATCAAATACATATGTGATACTTGCGGGTCATCATTCGGTACACAGGGTACTCTAAATGTCCATGTTCGTGGAGTTCACTTAAAACTAAGGCCTTTCAAATGTCTTCACTGTGAAAAATCCTATGTTTCAAGAGTTCTACTAAAACAGCATATGAATGCGAAACATGAAGTCAATAAAATCGAATATAAGTGCAATAAATGTGCAAAGATTTTCCTAACTAAAGGCGACCTACGCGTGCATTTAATGCGCCATGGAAAAATTAAGCCATACAAATGTCGTTTGTGTTATATGACTTTTTTCACAGTGTACGAAAGAAAAACCCATGAAAAGACACATGAGGCTAGCAAAGTATGTTTGAAATGTGACATTTGTGACAAACTTTATAGTAGTAAAGAAAGTCTAAAACAACACATGAGATTCGCACATGGTTCTCAGAACAAAGTTTCGTGTATATTTTGTGGAAATGTGTATCCGGGAAATAGTAGCCTACACCGACATTTACTCCGTGTGCATACTAAGGAGAAGTGGTACTTTTGCGAAATTTGTCCAAAGGAGTTTTTATGTGGCATTGAGCAGGTAAATCATATAAGGAGCCATACAGGTGAAACTCCGTTTAAGTGTAAAGTATGTGCACAAAGTTTCACTATTAAGAGTAACATGGAACGCCATGCACGTCAACACTTGAAAATTAAGCCATTTGAATGTATTTTTTGTGGAAGGGGATTCAAAACAAGAGCTTTTCTTTGGAGTCACGTATTGAATAAAATTGAGGAAAAAGCATTTGGATGTACGATTTGTCAAAAGCAGTTTATTACATGGGGATGCTTGAATAGACATTTGCGATTGCATCAGTTTAAAAACCTTATTGCTTCATAAAATAAACGATAGAAATTCTCACATTCTTCTGGGCTTGGAAACTAAGGGTTATTAGAAAACTTACCTAAAACTGTTGTGTTAACAGTAAAATATACATTTAAGAAAAAATAGGGTTTATGTTTACATAATAGGTGCTTAAATTTGACATAGGATGTATTGCTTCCATTTTTCACTTGTGTTTAAAAGTATTCATTTAAATCAAGAAAAAATCGACTGGGATTAAAAAGAATATTTGTATGCCTAAGTAGTAAGTATAAAAAATAGTATTTTATATGTTGAACAAATAAAATTAGTATCCAATTGTGAATCAATCATGTACAACAAACAAATAAAATATAATTTTTACTAAAGTTTATGTGAACAATAAAGTATTAGCTAGGTAGACGCATGCCAAAATGGTTTAAAATACGAATTCAAATCTCCTCACAAGAAAAACAAACATGTTAAAAACATTTTATTCTGCAACCACTTATTACACTATATATCAAATAGCTAGAAGGAAAAAAGTACAGTAATTAAGAATCTTTGCAATGCGAATTTTTTGCAATTGTTAAGCCAATCCTGAATGTTTTTTTACTGTAACATATACTTTAATAACGCATAGTTATAATTCAATGTTTCAAGATGTGCATGCACAAATGTAATCAATATTTTGTGAATAAAAATTTATTTAAAATTGTATTGTAATGGGGCACATTAATTATCTTGCCAATTAAGATTTGAATACCAATCAATCATAGTATTTCCATCAAATATGTAAATAATTTTATCGTTTATTGTATTGGCGCTAATTGGCAAAGCGTAAGCATTTTAAAACTAAATGGTATTTAGCGTCCTCAGCACACATGAGCCTTCGGAACCAATGCTTATAACACATTTACATAAAACCTACATATAATACATATGCATAAAATCAAACGAATTTTTGATGTATTTAATATTTAATGTTAACAAATGTCAAATATAACTTGTAAATAATATTAAAAATTGTGGCGGGCGATCATGCTCTCTTTATACCGTCAAATAAAATCCATTCGAGAGAACTAACCACCAAATTATCATAAACGTGTACACAACTAGCAGATCCCATTTCATTTTTGATGCATAATCTTCATGTGCTTCTCTAAATAATGAAACGACTTATAAAGTTGGTCGCAATGTTCGCACTAATACCCTCCAGCTTGATGTGTCGGCAAATGTTGCCGTAGATATCTCATAGCCGTAAAGGTATCCTTGCATAATTTGCACGAATACGACATTTCCTCGATTTTTAGCAAAATATGTTGGAATAGAAAGTTCTTTGATGAAAATCCCTTTCTACAAAACACGCACTGCTCTGGCATATTTCCGCTATGAGTTAGTTGATGCCTAAGCATGTGACCTTTGTCAGAAAAATATTTGCCACAAAAATCACATTTAACTTTCTTTTCCCCAGTATGTGTATGAAATAAGTGATAATGGTAAATCCTTCATGTAGTACATACAAACTAAAAAAGACAATAAGGGTAAAATATCCTTGAACTTAGCATACTCATCTAATCTCTTTGCCTTAGGTACATACGGAAGTATGAAACACCGGCACATATTGTATGACATATACTCATCTATGTATAAACACATTTTATACAAATTTTGAGTCAATCCATTAACGTTTCTGTCATACTGACAATTGTACTGTGTTTGATTAAAGTTCAACCAGATGTTTGCTTGTGATATGCCAGATTATGTACACATGTTCTTTTTTTACAACATCTAAGTAAAAATAACATTAGTATGACGCGGTAATCTCTTGCTAACCTAATCTGCTGCAACAGAGAAGTAAAATCAAAAGTCAAACCAGTCGTCTCAAGATATTACTCATGTGCTCACTTCATTTATTCACTCACTATTTAACTCATCAAATATTCGAATACTACTCGAAAATACAAAACTTTTACC
>JAQFZG010004487.1:0-11691 GCA_034695465.1 Entomobrya nicoleti
GGGGAGGGGATTTGGAAACGGATAGGATTATTTTAATGGGGGATTTTAGTAGAGGGAGGAGACTTAGTGTGGATTTTCGAGAGGGTTATCTGAAAAGAGTTGGGGAGGGAGAGGGGGAGGAGGATAGGACAGTGGTGACTTTTCAAAGTGTGGAGGAGTTAATTGGGAGGGAAGGAGAAAGTGAAGTGGTAATTGTGAATTGTTCCACGAGAAGGTTATCATTGAAAGGGGGAAATGTGAATGAATATGATAGGGTGGAGATTCCATGGAATGATGGGAGTCGGGATGATGATGGAACTGATACTTATGGGAATATGACTTATTGGAATGAGACTTTTGTCAATGAGAATTATTGGAATGAGACTTATGGTTGGAAGGGTACTGATAAGTGTTTGTATAAATTAACTGTGATGCTGGGAGCATATTCTTCACTGGAAAGTAAAGCAACGAAAGGCGAGATTACCTTACTTGTCGATAGTCCGTTTGAGCCGGAGCTCCAAGCTAATTTCGACATTTATCCTGGAAACTTGACAAGAGTGAATGTACGGTTTTTGAAGAGTGGTTGTCGTTTTATGGTCCATGACGAGATAGCTGTAGACGATGAAAGTGGACAAAACAGAATTCTTAGCTTCAAGTCAGTTGAGGAATCAGTTACCGAATCAGTTAACAAATCAAATAATGAATCAATTTACGAAGAAAGTCAACCAGTCAAGGTACTATTTCGCGGACAAAATCTGACTAAGGCAGATTTAGAAAATGATATCATTGTCCATTTTGGAGAGACGCCAAATGGATCGCCTTCCAGTGAAATGAGGATATCTGCTAATAGGTCACATCATCAAACCCTTCTATATCACGTGTTGCCCCCACGGAAATCCCACTGGGGACCTGGTCCATTGGCGAGATTTGGCTCTGAGACTTACATGAATGTATTTGAAGTGAGTGGAAATGACTGGATGGTTCATGGCGGCCCAGAAAAGGATGTATTTCTACTCAAAGCAAGACCATCGGAATTACATGGTGGACCTTACAACGAGTCCATTGAAGATGAAGTGTGGCTTCAACGCGAGCTCAATGAATCCATTTCCCTGGACCTCACATCGAAAAACTTTACTGGGATTGGGAGTGTACGAGGTGCTGTCAACAAAAGGCTTAATGTCACTTGTGATTGTAACACAACAACAGTAATAGTTTTTGGGGGACCTTCAAGGGAGAGTCCAAATGTTGTGAGGATTCCAAAAGGGCAAAAATGTGAGAAACGGGGAAGGTCACCCCCACTCCAAATTGTGGCGAGGGGGAATTCTCTCGTGGAAATTTTTGGGGAAGTGGAAGAGTCGTATAGGGATGGGGTTGGGATAACAGCCATGTCCTCAAGTGGCGATGAGAAATATAATCTACCCTTATCCTTTGGCTTTGAAGGAGGATCGGGAAATTTGAGTGGGGTACAGTTGGGGTTGCTATTGACTCATAAAAACTGGACTTTGGAGAGTGGAAGGAGGGTGGGGCAACATGTGATTTGTGAGATGGTTGGAGAAAACCGGAAATTGAATCGAAGTGAATATATTACGTTGAAATTCGCCACGGGGAGTAGTGCCGAAGGATTTTTGCGAAGTCCTATTATCCAAGTGAGTATGAAAGATAAGGAGGAAATGCCCGGACAAGTTATTATTGAGAAGGGTACAGGTACTCTGAGAATCATATACTCACTCGAGGAGATTAAAAAGCCAAAGAATAATCAAACTGTTGAAGGATTTTGGGGGATACCCAACGTTTTCCGAATTCCGAGAACTAAAAGCATTGTCACTGGTGGAATGGCTAATGACGTGTTCTACGTTTCTATTAGGAATGGCGCTCATGGCATTCATATTGATGGGGGTGAAGGTGACAATACTTTAATATTAGAAAGAAGCATTGATAATGACCATGAAAGGACATTTGGTGTCAATTTGGAGAAAGGTACTTTTGGATATGGTGGGAACGAAGGGATATTAAAATCAATTCAGAATGTTGTCGGGATAGAAAATATAATGGATTTTATTGTAACTGCTTGTTCAACAAGAATAGTGAATGGAAGAGGGGGAATGTCTGGGAAAGAGGATGTGGTTATAATTGACGATAGTAAATGTGAGAAGGATATGGACCTCACAGTGGACACGGGGGAGGGGTATACAAGCGTGACAAATAAGGCGACAAGGGGAAGGTTCCTTTATAACGTGAGGGATTTTGCTACGACGGAAATCACAATGAAGGTTTTGGATGGGAATGAGCACTTGTTAAACTTCCACTTTGAGCCTTGGACGGAATTCAAAACTGTTGAAAGTGTGGTTAAAAATGAAAGTGGTGAAATTTGGATGAAATTTGAACTGAGGGAAAAAAAGATTAGTCGTTCGTTTAAAATGGCTTCAGTGAACAATGAAACTGGAGAGTTCCACAATCCAATCTTTAGATTCAACTTGCCCCGTAGTCCGGTCACAAGTGATATACGAGTGGCAAATGAGAGTGGTCGAGTGAAAGTGAAAGCTACATTTATTCTGGAGGGACGTGGTCTCTTAAAATCTGAACAAATTGTGGGACTTGCGGTGAACGAGAACAGGTTTCTGATTAATGCCATTGTGAATCCCTCAGGTGCACATGGCGGCGCGATTATTGGATCAAGTAAAAGCTACACTAATCAATTTTGGATAATTCAGCTCAACTCTTCGCTCTACCAGTTGGATGGGGGAAAACGTGGGAAATCTTGTAGGAATTGTACCAATAATTATCTCAACTTTAACACCTCTATGCTCCCAACAGACGATTTAATAATTGATCTGGACATGGATAATGGTTGGCTGAAGAAGGCACCAAAAAGCCTTCCCAACACTCCCTACAAAGCTGAAGGAGAATTGATTATCAAACGTATTCAAAACATTGCTGAATTCCACGGAAGAGACCATCCCATGTGTAGAGACACCGCTTATGTGACATGTCACACGAAAAGAGTTCACAAAATCAACCAAGTTTTCATTCGATCAAACATGTCGTCAAAATGTCCCCCTTACAATCTTCTTATTGTGATTGGAAGGGAAACTAAAGTCAAATTTATTGGCGAAGAAAAACAGGGCAATGAATCTGTCTCAACTTTCCCCATTTCCCACAAATTCCACTATGTATTCACCATCCCCGTATCCTTCAATCTAGAAGAGGTTGACCCTCTGGATAAGCAAGCAGATAATCTCATGAAATTCGCCACCCACACTTACCACCTTCCCATTACGCTTGATGACCTCACATCCATCCGTTTTGATGGCGAAGATAAACGATTATTCTACTCGTTAAATTCGACTGGGGCCGAGTACTCCCACTACATGATTGCCAATACGATGGACACGGACGAGTTTTACCAACAACCTGTGATGGTCACCCAAGACAATTTCAAAATTCTAGTGTCCCGCACCGGAAGCATTATCCTTTCGTTGGGGGCCACCAATTCAAGTTGGTCTTCTTTGGAGCTCATCCAAAAGAAAATAATTCCCTCCTTTGTCCGCCGTTCAAGAGCGCTCAAGGTCACAATTATGGTGCACACGAGAAACGAGTTTTTGTACATTGGCGAAGACGCCAGCTCAGACAGAAATGTGCTCCAAAACAGGGACAATTTGATAAGTCATTTGGTTGGGAGTGGAGGACCGGGTACGATTTACGATATCAAGTCGCTAAACAAGAGTATCTACATTTATTCGGGGCTGGAGAAGGACTCGGATCAATTTTGCATTCGAATTGGGGTGGACTGCCCATACCACACTATAGACTTGTCTGATGCTATCATGCCATTCAGAATGATAAACGGGACGAAATTTATACCCACAGTGGTCCAACGTGGGAAGGACCTCGTTCTCTATATCAACTTTGAAGATAAAGTCAAGTCGAGTGTGAACATAACAATTGTCAATGGCGCGAATGAGACAATTTCGAAAAGATTCCAAGTTTTAATTCACACGGCCATGTTGCACTTTGATAATGACACTGGGACCAAGGAAAGTTGGAGGCTGGATCCCACCCCTGTGGTCGTACCCCAGGGGTTTGTTTATAGCGTGTCCGCTTTGGATTTGGAGGACGGTCATTATATCAAGCTGAATATGACCAAGTCAGGGCAAAAAAGATTGAATGCTTCGACATTCACTGCAGCTCAATTCGGACATGACTTGTATCTCACGGACATCAAGGCTGTCAACTTTCAAAAATATAACCAAACGAAGAAGAGGGATAAGATCTTGAAGGAGAAAAAATCGGATGATGGAAGTTTTGAGAAAGCGACAACTGTAATAATTACAGACTTTTTCAAGTCATTTAAATTCAAGCCGAAGAGGGACTACAAGTTTGACAATTTTAAGGACAGTTCGCCCTTTCCAACGAGTTTAAATGGGGTGATGGTGAGTTTACCGGGGTTAAATGTGATTTTAAATGGAAGCAAGGTTCTAATGGAGATCACGGACGGAAGCAAAGAAGAAAAAAAGAAACGAAGGACAAAAAGGGACGTTGCTGGGCACGGGAATTCAGATAAGCGTGTGTTGCAGGAGGCGCCGGTTGTGGAATGGAAGTGTGTGCTTCATGATGTTGAGGATGAATTGATGATGAGCATGCCAGACATTCCAAGAGTTTATTATAGATCAGAGTGCGTGGATAGGTTTTGGCTAATTGTTGGGATTGTAACGGGTGTGCTGATTGGGGGAATATTTTTTATATTTTTGGTGGTCAAAAGGAAGAAAATCAGGGAAATGATAAGAAGATTGAGGGTATGGTTAAATAATGTGGAGTTTGAAACTAGTGAACCAGGGGAAAATAAAAAGCGTGAGCTTAAGGTTAATTATGACGTGACAACCGGAAATTGCTTGAATTGTTTGACCAAAAAGGATAGTGGTAAAGGTGGTGGTAGTAAAGGTAGTAGTGGAGGTGGTAGTAGAGGTGGTGAGCTACTAATTGGAGATGATAAGAGTTTGATAAAACTTTTAACCGATTCTATTCCACAGTTCATTCCGGAAAGTGGGGATAAGAATACGGATGAGTTTTTAGCGTTGTTTGAAAAGTGGGCCGATGGTCATGGGTTTATTGAGGAGGAAAGGAAGCAAGTTTTTAGGCAAGCTTTGCCAAGTGCTGCGGGTATAGCTTGGTGGAGTAGTCGAAGTAGAGATATTTTGAATGAGGATGTTGGTTGGGAGAGGTTTAAGAGAGATTTTCAAGAGAGTATACAAAGTATGGATGTTACTAAATTTGGGAATGATGGGACGGCGATAACGCTACAGAGATGGGGTGGCTTTAGTGTTGGGGGCAGATTTTGTGTGCTAACTTTAAATAAGCCGAGAGAAATTAGTGATCTTGTGAAGCTTGTGGGGGAGTCAGATTATGAGATTATGAAAGAAGGCGAACAAGTTGATAATTATGCGTATATTGATGAGCTAGATGAAGATAAGGAAAGTGTAGAAAATGAATACAAAGTGGTAGATGGGGAAGAGGTAGAGAAGGATGTTATAAATGTACGACCTATTTCAGCGTCTAGCAAATTAATATCGATAAGGACGCCTTCAAAAATAGGTAAAACGGAGCAAGTGTCCGATAATTGTAAAGGGATGATGGTGGAAGGTGCAATTTTAGTTAAAAAGTAGAAAGTACAATAATATGTACAAATAAAATAGTAACATTTCAAAAGAATGAAAGCACTTTTTTTCTTCCTCAAGAGTGTATACTCATTAAAACTTTACGAGAATGAAATATTTTCTACGTTACAAATATTAGTACCTAATGGCTATTTATAATTAATACCAAAATGTTTATTTAAGGTTTCTGTACCTGAAGTTTGTTTGTACCTCATAAATGTTTAAGGGAACATATGAAATTTAAACAAAATTATTATAAGTTAATTGCTGGGTGATAGATATAATGTATATTATAAATGCATAAGAATAAATGTATACGTGTTACATTTCATTGCTACCTTTCGAATTTACAAGCAACAAATGGGCCAGCTTAACTCTTATTCAGTGCTTGCTTCATACTTCAATTGAGTGGCAGCATGTGAACAACGTAGTTATATATTATATGAGTCTTTCATTTAAGTGAAATTTATATTGATGTACTATAATGATGTAATGATGATGCTGAAATTATATTTAATTATGAACAAGAGTTACGTGTATTTTAAGAATGTATATTAAAGGTAGTAATTCATAAGTATCAAGAAAAATATCAAATTAAAAATGTGTTGAAAAAACTTGTACTGCCATTGATCATGTTATCAAGCTTGAATAAATCAATTAAGAAAAAAGTTATCCTCATTTTGTTTTAAATATATTTTAAAAGGCATAAGTTTATATCTTTTTTTCCTTATAATTTTTGATTTAACATGCTCATCATAAAATTATATTGCATTTTTCTATAATTACTACAGCATTTTCATAACATTTACATTTCTTTTTGAAATGTTTGCGTTGAAAATGTGGCAGTAATGATTTACCTGGGAGAGGGGATTTGGATTTTAAATTATCAATTTTCGAACGATTCGCGGACAAATTTAGTTAGCATAATTTGTTTAATGTGTACATTTTGTTAATAATTTCGACTATCGGTTAATTTAAATGGTTTTCGGCTCTCGGTGTAAGTTGTTAACTTTGTTGTTAAGTCCACCTTTAATATAAAGAGACTTTCACCCCCTTTATATTCACTGCTTTTATGGGAGAATTTATTTATTAGGGATTTAATAGGGTTTATTTGAAGGACAACAATGTAATAAAATATGGTAGGCAACTTCTCTCCCAAAAAGCAAGGAATTAAAAATTTGTGATCATGAATTTATTTCGCGGTGAACTAGCTTTGGTTCAATATGTAATGTATAAAAAAGCAAACCCTCGACACATGTTTTGGTAATATCTCATCAACAAGCGAAGTAGCTGCGCATAAACGTTACAAAACTTTGACGTGTTTTAATTTAATTAACTTTCATACAAATTATGTAAATAAGCTACATCGAATTTATGTAAAAGTTTGTGAAGAGGTAAGCAAAACACCAACTAAATGTTGTATTAAAAGCTGTCAGATTTGCGTCTTAAATTTTATAAGCTCGTCGTACAAAGCCATGAATATCTCATGACTTTATTCACAGATAAACTTAAGCTAACACTAACATTAAACAAAGGGAAAGTTAAATACACTGTCTAAATGCCAATAGATAAAACATGAAGTTAGCAATGTAAACAAAAACATGTTTTGTCAATTTTTGTTTATAATACTATGCTGCTTAAGTAATTAAACTGGTTACTGGGTTACTTACAAACAACAATATTTATATGGGTCATACAGTAGGTCGTACATATTAGGTAGGTACAGTTTTCAAAGTACCTACCAAATTTAGTTTTAACCGTGAAACTGAGGTTGTCGGCTATGGCTGTCTATTAGCTATTTGGATTTCCATCAAATTGAATTTCCACTTGACAAAACCAAATTTTCACATAAAACCCTCGGACATGTTTTTGAATAGAATAAAAGTAGAGCAACTGAGGATTTCCCAGCATCCTTTACAATGCATTTTAATATTTATCACATTCCATGTACTTAATGGGCAAAACATTGAGTATTTTAGTGAAGATAGTTCTACGATCACTGAACTAGGTAGAATATTTTCTGTCTATCGTACTTCAAAATTTAATCTAAATTCAAAACTTTTGAATTTTGAAGCCCTACTGAAGCCATTTTATCCTTGTTTAACTCACATAATTAATTATGAAGGATTAGACATCCCTTTCGATGATAGTCCTGTTGTATTAAGTCGGTATGATGTCGTTCAGTTCTTGTACAAAATTGATAGTAAAATACTGACATCAGTTAGAAAACCGATTTACAGTATTCGAAAACGAATATTGTTATACGAAAATGTTTCTAAGAATCTTAGCACAATATCCTGGTGCAAACGACATCGTCTTGATATGGAATGCATCGATATTCCCTTCATTGATAAATCGACTTCTTCAAGACAATGGTTTTGTGAAGTTCATGTTTACTTATTTCCACCGACTGACGCCATTTTTTACGATATGATAAACGAAAAAGGAGAAATCAAATTATTGATTCCTGGAAGCTACAAACGTATGTTCTGGACTTTAAATCCGAGTAATATTGAAATTCGAGATGGATATACAGAGGACGCTTTATTAGTTAGCCGGCCAAGGTATGATTTTTTGGTAACTTCCATTGATTTACAAAAACAAAAATGTTGGCTAAATGCAGTATCCAAGCAAAGTCCAAATTGGTATGACATATCGGCTACAACGTCTCGAGAATTTTTGTCAGCTAAACTGGAATATAGTAATGAGTTGAATTCAAAGCTTTTAAAGCAGACAATATTTGTCGTGAAAGCGATTCAGCTTTTATGTCGACATTGCGACAATCGCAAGAGTTTACGTTCTGTAACATTAGGGCTACCAAATAGTCTTTACGAATTGGAAACTAAGGTTAACAACTACAATGCTATCAATAAAGATAATATCATATACAAAATATGGCCACTGACTAGTGACTCTTACGTAAATGGATTTTTCTTATTCAATGAAAAAATGGGTGACACTAGTAATCGTCATGATATTGAAAATCTAATGCAAAACCCTACCTTACATTCTAACACTCTTCGTTGGGAACTTGTAGTGAGGCAACTAGGTAATGTGTTTCAAAACGCAACGTTTATAGTAGCTCCACTTGGATGCCCTACCAGTAAGAAGTTATCATGTGATGACTTTTATCAACCTTTTATATTCATCGTACCATCAGGTATATTAGATTACACTCACTTTCATCTGCATCGAACATCACTAACCTTCGTCAGTTGTAGTACTCTGGATCAGTTGGGTTTGGCGTTTGATCAGCTGTTCTCAATTTTTGATGGATACGTTTGGCTGTGCTTATGCATTTCAACTTTAGCTATATCAACTTTCTCAGCTTTGGTACAAATGTATTGCCAGCTGCCCCAATTTAAAAGGATACTAGGAGGAAAGACTAATGCATCAAATACTGTGGCTGCAACGGAACTTGGATCAATGGTTAAAATATTTTTAAAGGACCATTTATTCCAAAGTATAATGTGCTATTACAAAGTTTTGGTGGAACAGGGGGACCCGATTAACATACATCTTTGGAATTTACCCTTTCTAGGCAGTACATTTGCTTGCTTTCTATTTGTTGCTGTTGTTATTAGTAACGCTTACAAGAACGAAAACATTAATCAACTCACATTACCAAGAGCTTCAATATCTTATGACACATTTGAAGCTTTGATAAATAACAATTTCAAAATATTTACCAGAGCAACAGTGATTGGCGGGTTTAATAAAAATATAATTTTTAATGTGCCAGTGATTGACAATTTTATGAAACAGGTTGTCAAAGCATATCTCGGAAATAATGCTAACAAGCATCACATTTCTACTGTTTACCGTAGCGAAGTATTTACGTTTGGACAGGGCGAAATTTCGATAAAAAGGTTTTTTATGACAGCGGACAATTTTTCGCAAACCACAAAATATCTGATGAAGCATAGTGATATGGTGCCGCATTGGCAAGAACTTTTAGGAGATAATGAGAAGGATTGTTCCTTATTTGTCCCAAATAATAAATGTGATCCTTTGAGATTCTGCAACAAAACGGCGATTTTACTACCAAGTATGGATGCTCAGAGAAAATACGAGCAGATGAAGAAAGAAGAATATGGAAACGTGTATTTAGGTCAAGGTAAACTTATCGAAAACAAATACGGCATAATGTTTACTAGATGGGTAGATCCGCATATATTACGGAGAATGAAAGGTCTATATGCATCTGGTACGCTGGAATGGTGGGATGAATATGTGCTTGGATTTGTTTCAAAGCTACGCTCGGAATATGAGGAAGAAAAGGGACCTATAGCGTCAAATTTAAAAGGGAACATTGTCGTCGTGTTTACATTAATTCCAGTCGGTTTAATAATATCATTTTTAGCGCTTTTAAAGGAAACATATAAAATTATGTGGAAATGCATTTTTAAATGTTTTTGCAAAATTAATATCATAAGAAAGTTTTTAAAGAAATAGTTATTATTTTTAAGTGCACTTATGAACTTGCCAATAGCACGGAATACATTTTGGTGAAATTGTTTTTGACTTCGTATTTAAATAATTATCAACGTCTTCATAAAGTAGTTATATAAATAATTAATTGCACAACGTTTTCCTGGAATCTTCAGGTACGTACTTATTTATTTTGGTGTAGAGTTCTCAAAGTAGCTTTTAAATATATTTTGCGCATATAACTATTAATTTTCTAATGTACTTTCTTTAATATTAGAATACTAGACATTAAATTTGAGTAGCTTATATAATAAAGAGTAGTACGTAAATATGTAGTGTATTTGGATTTAATACTATCTCAAGATCTGTGCACATACTAATATATTGTTAGTCTATAAAATTGTTGGTTTTTGTAATCTACTTTTGATATCTTCAACTTAAATAAAATAGTGTCGTCTTTGTCCTTAAAGTAATTGCAAATTTTTATTCTTAAATGAAAATAAATACTTGATTACATTGCTTTACCGAAATAAGTTGAACGTAAATATTCCACATTCATTACGAACCTACAACAGAATACTGTTTTTCTCCTCGAAGAACACTATGTAAATAAAATATTCAAGAAAAACATTGTAAAGTGCATAAAATGTAAACGTTTTTGTGTTACGTGTGTTACTTCTTCTTTATCAACAGATGCTACGTCTAGTACTCACATATGCGGTTAATATCATTCAGACGAAAATAAGAAAATAAAGTAAGCAATGTGAATTCATCATCATTGTCGAAATTTTAAATAATATAAGTTTGAGTCTTTAAAGTTTTAGTTTACAATTAACTGATTAAGAGTAAGTTTGAAATATATTTGAACCGTTGCCTTAATATGTATTTAATTATATACTGTAATTTGTGATATGCACGGTAGATACATATTGTGTTTAAGATAATCTGAAGTTTATTGCCTTGTTTCTATGGCATTTTAATATTAATGTATCTTATTATATCATCAATTTTTTATCAAAATAAAACTCAGTTTAGACCCATTAAACAAATGACAGAAAAAAATGTTTCTACGTATTTGTGCAATTAATTCTGTTTTTAAATCATTCCAAACAATTTGTTAGTAAATATTGCCAGCTGTTATAATGTTTTAACAAATAAATCAGTGACTTTTTTAGACAAGTAATTTAAGTTAGCAAACAAATTAAATTTTTGTACTCAAAAAAATTCAACCCAAAAAATCCCTAAACATACAATAATACATACTATCCATAACAGAAATATTGAAAATACTTTTCCTGTCATGCTGAGATTTTTTAGTGTAACGTTCTCATAAAACTTCACATTTGTCGGTGATTTAACTTTGGATCTATGCTGAACCTTACTTGAATATAAACTTGCATACATTTCGTCTATCCAAAATCTGTAAAATCCAGCCTCGACAATTTTAACAAACATTCTCGCGAGTAATTTATTATGTGGAGGTAGAAAAACAAAATAGTTGTGCCCAACTGGAACAAGTCTTTTCCCCACGTAACACCTAACTGTATGAATGTTAGATAGATAGATAGATAGTTTTATTTCCAAATTAATGGGATGTTTACAGATAATCAGAAACATATACTTCTGCTCT
>JAQFZG010004488.1:0-11691 GCA_034695465.1 Entomobrya nicoleti
GCTCTTACAAGCTGAGTTTTTATTGGTATCAAATTCATTAGTTGTTGTAATAGGTAGATACTTAGACATCGTTAGTATTTTCCTTGAAAAGCCTTCTAGAACAATCCTTTTCTTAAAAAATGATCAGCCTTTGGTTGCGTCAGTATTTTTAATTATGGGAGGCGTCGTATTAAATAATGCATACAAAAATACAAACGTGTACAATATGGTAGCGCCAAGAAGAATTGTACCCTTTGAATATTTTGAACAGTTGCCATATTCTAAAATATATAGTAGGTATAAAGCTTATTCACTTCAATCTCTAATATCCAATAGTTGTCAAAATATGGGAACCCAGCAGTTTTCTAAGAAAGGATTGTGTTATTCTGTATATTCAGAGATTGGAACACTTCGTGATAGTCCAAATGAAACTAATGTTGTTCAAAGTCGAATAAAGCTGTTTCCAGTGTCATTCAAAATGTTTAATGAATTAACAACTAACTTAAGTATTCCGACACTTTCTGGTGAATTTACTGAGAATGAGGATACCGCAATCAAGGATGGGTTGGAAAAGTGTGATGATATTGCCTTTGTATTGCGTGAGCACGAGTGTGACATTTTAGCTAAGCATATTGAACCAATGTTGAAGTCGAAACAAAATTCAGTTTTTGTTGGTAAAGATTTTCTGTCTTATAGTCAAATCGGATTTTATGTGAGTGGATTTATACCGTCTTATTTGATACGACGATTAAAATATTCATTTAAGGAATCGGGTATTTGGAACTGGATAGTTAGATTGCGTCGAAAAGATAACTACAAGTTAAATAAAGGTGTCGAATATCAGATAAAGGCACCAACAATGGATGGAAATATATTAGTTATTTTTTGTCTAATAATTTGTGGACTTATTTTGTCATTATTGACGTTCTTTTGTGAAATTATGTGTGGAAAGTTCTTCAAGACATAATAAATTGATTTGGGAAATACTTTTAAAAATATTAAGATTTTTGTGTTTGCATAGGGCTAATGCTTTTCTCTGTAATTTATGATTTATATATCTTGGTATCCACCACATAAACATAGAAAAAGCATAAATGGTTCTAACCATACTTAAAAATCCATTCTTAAGTCTGTACTATTAATGACACCGTTTGACAGCCACTTATAAAACTTATGAAGTCAGGATAGTGCCTATAAATGAATTATGCAAACACATACGAATTTGATAATATTTTAAATGTTAAGCTTATCCTGGATAACTTATATAAGTGGGAGGATATTAAAAATCGGATGAATTTAATTGGTAGTTATACGAGAACATGGAAATGCCAAATCCCATGTTAAGCACCTGTAGGTATTTGGTTGTAATCTGTTAAATTTGATAAAGCAAATAATGGCGGCTTTGCTATCGCTTGTTGACCAAATTGACATGTTATGACATGAATACGTAAAGGATTTTTTAACTAATTGAAATAAAGCAATTTAAACACAAATCCAATTAAACTGTTTTTCTACGAAAAAATTAGTTCATAAAGCAATAGTTACATGAGTTGCAGAATGTATTGCCGAAAAAATCTACGAATATTGATTCATTAATATTTATCGATAAATAGAGGCATTTGCTAAAATATTACTTGACTAATATTTAAACGTGTCAATTTGACAATTTTTTATTTTTTTATTTATGGATTCCACACAACATTTTAATATTTCCCTTAAGGTATGAACGTTGAACTTTAAAAGTTAAATTTAAAAAACTACCTTGTTCATACATTTATTTTGGCTTGATCTTTTTATAAATCTCAAATCAAACATTTTTATTTAGGATTGAAAATCCTCTCTTATATTTTAGACTTTTATAATGGCATGGTTTCTACAATTGCAAAATTTGAGATCAAATCGAATATTTTAACACTCGACCTCTGATTATTTGTTTAAAGATGCGCTACATTTGGTCAAAAATAGATACAAAGAACATGCAATACTTTTTATATACATAATTGTGTGGATAATTCACTGTGGACTTTATAATTCACAAATTTAGCAACTTAGCTTAGCAGCAACATGTTAACAGTATTCTGAATGATGTCATCACAAATAAGCAAGCCTAGCTTTGAAGTAGCCATTCCATACGGACCTATTAAAGCGCTAACAGGCTTACAAGCACGCAACATCATTTGGTATTCCCTCCTTACAGCAAATTGTTTCCAATAAATTTTAAAGAGTGTGGAATGTTTATACGGAAAATGAGCTAGAAATGTCAGCAAAAGTGCCATTCCTAAACAAATCAGTGTTATACCTGGTGCTAACATGTACATGAACAAATTCAATTTTGAATACATTTTTAACGTCATATATGCTCCAGATGAGCCCAAAAACACTCCAACAAAAAGCAGAATAGGTAAAAACTCCACTTGAATATTATTTCCCAGTATCAGAAACCCTTGTAATGCTCGGAAACGATTGTAGCAAGTCTGAAACATAAACTTCGCATTTGCATTAAACGGTGAGGTAGAAAAGTGAAGTGTCGGCGAAAATCGAACAAGCCCTTCCAGAACTACCAGAGTAAGAAGCAGTAGGGCAACAATAGTTGCTGCAAGGAAACTCATAAGGACGCTGTAAAAAACTGATGCGAATAGCTTTGCAAGTAAACTGGAACTTCCAATGGCAAACTGAACTGGCTCATATGAAATAGCGAAAGGTAGTAGCACAACGCCTAGTAATGTCAAGACACTCGAAATTGCTAACGAATAAACAAAGAGATCTATAGTTGTCATATTCCTGAGACCAGGCAACCGAATTGTAAACTTGACTAACAGAGAGGAAGAAAGGTTTACAGGTAGAGCTTGTGAAATTTTAAATAGTTGGTTGCATGCAAACTCAAATTCGTGGGTTCGTTTTAGTTGAGTATTGTAAGCAGCCAGAAATATGACTACGAGAGCGAGATACAATACGTAAACAATAACTTGGTCAATGTGATTTACAGTTAATGCGTCCCAGTGAAAAAATAACCAAGCTAAACGCCAAATGACAGTGGGAATAAAGAAAAGAAAATAGGTGAGGAAAATTGAATTTCGAATGGTTTTGGGATTTGATCTTTTGTGGGAAATACTCTGAATTACTTGGTATTTGGAGTAGTCCACTGCATTAGGCATTGGAAATATAGTTTGAAGAAGGGTGTTTACTTTATATGCTGCTCGAAATGGTAACATTTCTGAAACAGTTTATTATCGGGAGAGTATTCAAACGTTAGCGTAAGCGATGGACGACTGAATCAAGTTTAATCGAGTTTCAGACAGTTAGGTCAAGTGCAAACAGGTCGTATGTTTTAATTTGTTTTTAAATATCAAAATGTATAAATAGAATATGTAAAGTAAAACTGAAATTGGGTTTTTATTATTGAGACGAAAAAAACACACAATCGAAACCACTTTTTGATATATCTTATAATTAATATCTGTATATTAGTAGGTCCATGGTGATTTGACGAAAAGTTAAATTTTTCATTCTAAGAAATAATTATAGAATTAATCATTGAATTAAATATTGAATCGAATATATGATTCATGGTTCAAAAGGCTACATGGAATTATAAAGCAAATGGTCATTTGAATACATTTGGAAATGTCAAAATAATAATTGAATTTTGCTTTAGGTAAACGATACATAAATAAAATATACAAAGTAAAAATTAAATTGGTTTTTAATGTGGAGACAAGAAATAATAGTTTTCAAATATCTAATAATTAATATCTTCATTTGTCTATGATTATTTGTTAATAAATTTATTTCTCATTTTTGGAACTAAATATTGAATTGACGGATTCATAGATTTTTTAATTGTAATAAAACTCGGTCCAGCTCAAACTCAAAACAGATTTTGTATTCAAAGCTCCTTTAAATTTTGTACATTATTTCAATAGGCTAACAGGCTAATAGCAATACATTACATTTTGCTTTAAATTGATTTGTTGTACCTAAATTATTTTAAGACTGGTTTTTTAGAAACTAATTTATATGAAGTTTAATAAATCTGAGGGCTGACCGAAGTAGCTTAAAATAGGACTGACTTACAGTTCAGATATATGAAGATCAAATACATATGAAGAGCAAATGCATGGAATGTAAAATACTTAAATGGTAATTATTGAGTAAAATTAATTAATGTTAAGTATCGCACATTCTGTGCGCACTAAAAAGCTAAAGCCAATGAGTTTGTAGGTAATTTAAGCAGAATAGAATGGGTAGTGAGTATATTGTTTTTTTAGATACTGAGATATACAATAATGAAATATTGGTTATTAAAAATATTAACTTCAATTGGTATAGTAATATTTGATTTGTTCTCGTTCTGGCCGTACATTCCCCGCATTTCCAATAATTTTACTAGGTATATGAAATATACTTTTTAATAGACGGTTTGTGAACGTTGGCGGGAATAAAAACAAAACTTTTTTTGCAAATTCATAGCATGGAAAACAGTGGTACGAATTTTGTTCTTGAAAATAATACTTTTTGATATAACTATCGCGAAATAAACTTGTAAGAATATATTAAGAAGGTACAGCAAAACGTAAAACAAAGCAGAATCGTAAAAGTTTGGAATAAGTTGTAAAAAAATGCAAAATAATATATTTGGAAAAAACCCTAGGATACAAAAATACAACAACAAATTTAAGTCTTATAATCCGAGTTGCCTTTTTCCCACTTGAATAACTGGTAATGCTACCCAGGCGGGAAATATTTGGAATTCTTGGGAAATTATAGGAAGTGAGAAATAAAGTGGGAAATTTAAAACGTAAATAGGTTTTTATTCTTTTTTTATTCAAAACGTTTAAAATGGGTTAATATTGAACGTAAGAAAAATATTAGCATAATTTTTCAATATACATGTTTGGCCTGGTGTTTGGATTTGCTGTATTAATGTCACAAGTATTCTAACGATGCCCATAAAGTTACTAATTAAATAGAATTTTTAGTTTGATATCCGGTGTTTTCTCGTGTAGCCTTTAATTCTGATTCATTAAAAGATTTCAGAGTTTTCAGAATTACTAGAAAATTCAAGCTTTGTTTTTAATGTTAAGTACATATCAAAAGTCAATCATTGTTATAACCAACGCTTAAAATTACATAAACAAATTTAGTTTTGAATATGTGCTCCTATTTTTGGGAACTGCTCCAAAAAGCCTTCTTACATGACCAGAATGCGTAATATGGTATTGCTGAGTAAATATCTCATTACCAATTCAAAAAAAATTAATTTCAAATCTTTAATAGGGTTCCCTTTAAATCTATTAAATACCCATCTGAAAAGATTTAAATAAATTATGACATCGATTTTCTACAGGCATATTTTCTTGCCAACCATGTGGTATAAGCATAACTTATAAAACGATTAAAAAATTTATCGTTTTGAATTCTAATTGTTCAAGTCAAGTCAAGATTGGTCAAGTTTGGAATTTTTTTATTTTGGATTTTTACTTCGGTTTTACAGAAATTTGAGATACAAAATTAAAAGAAATTCATTTAAGCATAAAACTCCGCCCTTTGCATGTTTTTTATTTCCTTTGTTCAAGCTTTGACCGTATATTGATTGCTTCAAAAAAACCAGATACTTCTAAAACTACGTATTCGATTTTATGAACCTTTTCAAGTAGAATAATAATCTTACCTACATTTAAGTAACGAAAATCCAAGGTACTAGTTTTAATTTTGATATTAATTAATAATGCATATTTTTATAGGACAGTTAGAAGGCAAACCAGAATTGTAAAACTTAGAAGATCCTTATCAGTTAGGATTAAATGTTTTAAAAAATATGTTTTTGGACAGAAAAACAAGGACACAATTTTCTCAAAAAAATGAGGTCTTAAAATAATTTGGTTTGGTCAAAAATATTGCCAAATTACCTCTTATTGTGCAATAGCTTTACTGCACTGCACCACAACAGCTTGACTTTCATTTGTCTTCTTGTCTTATCATAGTAAACACATATTTGTATCTATACCTCAGAACTAAAATAGCTCCAGTGCAATATTTCTAAACACAAATCATGTCGCTCACAATTGCTGCAATGCGAGTTCACTCCTGCATTCAAAAGCTATTACCACAACCATATAAAGTCAACTTGGAAAAACAAATTTTTGTCGAAAATACCTCCTACTTTACATTACCACATACCATTCTCCGCACATTGTCTCAGTTCGGAATTTTTGTAATGTTTTTACCATATGGAATCCTTCGCTTGGTTTGGCTCTTTTTAAACCTCAAATCCGACACGGGTTGCTATGTAGCTCAAATTATTTCAAATGGAGCATACATCATCATAATCCTAATATATCTTCCGGTCTGTCACATGCTTCATACTGAATCTCGCACAATGACCAACATCAATGACCTCTTTGCTCAAAATATTTTATGGATTTCAAATTATAAACCGAAAATTTCAACAAGACTATTCATGCAGCTTTTCGTTTATGGACAGCCAGTTTTATTTATGACGGTTCCTATAATACTGATCACAAGTCCCTTCATTATGCCTTACACACCTTTACAAATAGTGTTCGGAAATAGTAGTTTTTATCTAAGGATATGTTATGCAATTTGTTATGGATTTTTGAGTTGGTACGGTTCGCAAGCTGTTTTCTCAGTGCTTTTAGTGGCAATCATGTTTCTAGAGAATATAAGCCACTACTCCTCAACAACATACAATAAAAATGTTTGTCGGTTTTATATTTCATATTTAAGGTTTCGAAAATCTCAAATGTTTCTAAACTCTGGGAATCTTATATATAAACTATTTTCACAAACTTTTGTCTTTCTTGGGATGATAATCAACTCGTGTTGTGCTGCTACTTGTATCGCGTTGTATGGAAAAATTAATCCGATAGTTTATGCTATTATGCTTATTGTCCCTGTGATTTGTATCGCAATTGTTTTCGTCTTTCCATATTTGGCAAATATTCCTTTGAAGCATTCAGAAAATTTTATAATTTACTGGAAACGTCACGTTGTTAGAAATGAGCATAGGAAAATGTTACGATCGTGTAAACGTTTTGGGCTGGATTTAGGACCATATGGAATATGCACAATGCAACATGGACTGCTTTTTTGCGATGATGTTGTTCACAATGCGGTTACTTTATTATTGCTTGATATTATGTAATAAATTAAGCGCTAATTTAAAGAAATAGGAGCTTTCAAATGTGTATAGGTACGATAATAGCATAACGATTTGTTTTAGTTTTAGATGCTCAAATCAATTAGTTATTTGTTTGATGCAGATTTGTATAGAATAAATGCCATGGCGTTCATGCATTACCATTTTACTGAATTTTTCTAGAATAATATTGTTTTCTGTGTCACAATATTTTCAGAAAGCTAAATATAACGAATGTTGAAAAACTTTCCTTATGCTCCTATTCGCTAATGTGTTGCACCAAAATTTATAAAGTAATTATTTATTTTATCGACTTAATAGTTTTAAATAATTTAAATCAACAAAGTCTATAGTTAATATAAATATGTTTAAAAAATTGCTCAAAAATTACCTGATTTACACTAATAAACAATTTTGGATTTCTGACAATGCTTTTAAATAAATTAGACAATGAAATAATTTAACTGTAAGGTCCAACATCGTGCACAAATTCCTTGCACTCGCTTGGTGGTATAATGTGCTTTCCATCGACTGGATCATAACATTGGCAAATGCTGAGATGTAACTTTCCACACGGATGGCTTTCAGGGCAACACATGCAATGTTCAGGATGTGCGATTTTGTCACAGCACGGCCAGTATCCATCCTTGCAGTTTATGTGACACTGGGAAGTGTGCTTACACATCTTAATTATAAAAAAAGATATTTTTTAAAAACATGGTAAATGTATATAATTTCAGGGAAGTTTTTAAACTAATAAATTAATCAAACTTACTATCGCATCTAACGCAAGGGTGTATGGAAGGATTAGACAAAATATTGCAGCAATTGAAACCAACTTGTGGTGCACCATTTTTAGCTATTGCGGAATAGTTGGTAAAAGTATTATTTATTGAAAATATTACGGGGATTATAGTAAGGACATTATTTCAACTATAACTTTGGAATTCATATTTTAACTATTACAATAACGCTGTTGATTTTTTGAAACGAAAACTTTAGCCTTCAGTTTTTATTGCATATTTCGCTAAAAAAGTTAACCATTATTAAAAGTTATGTGCATCAGTCATGATATCATACAATTCCTTTTGTCTTTTTTTGGGATTGCAAAATAAGAAGATTTGGAGGCCATCAAAATAAAATGGTTACAATTTATTAATACAGTTTCGCAACATTATATCCTCATATGGGTTTTCCTCTCAAGATTAGATTTTTTATAACACAAAACTTCGTTAAGAAACACAACAGAGAGAACCTAAATGCTTGTTTAATTGAAATCGACATTTTGCTTATATTAAATGAACTTTTTAGTAATGGCATTATAAGTTTTTATGGCTTCTGTTACTAAAATATTAAAGACGAGGAAACCTCATGCAAAGATCACTTTATTGTAAATATTGAAATTAATGTTTACGAATGTAAAGCTACAATATATGAAATTTTTACAATTTAATCAAATTCCCAATGGTATACCTGACTTATTGGACACATATTCAGACAACTTTGAGTTTGGCAACTACATCAAATAAGTGATCCGTCCAAACGATATTGCCGAAGTTTCTTCGGATTAAAGTGCCCTGCTATCAACAAATATGACGAATTATGACAATTAGGAATATCTTATAACAAAACTCCATCACAAACTTAATTAATAGTAAACGTTATATTTAAGGTATTAAGAAACCACTTAAATGACTAAAGTAAAAAATCCCAGTTCGCTATACTTCTTTTAAATAACCATTAATTACGATGAAAGCTTTACGTAAAGGACCTAAATCAGTTATGTTTTGAAAGGTCATATAGTATCTAGCCAGGAAATGAAGTTGTCTAAAAACTATATTCATAACGAACCTTGACGCTTTGCTGAAAACTGTTAAGGCACTTTCATTACAAATTGTTTAGCAAAATACTAACCGGAAAAATTAATCAAACATATTTTTAAAAATTAATACAAAACTTTGCATGGAATAGTGGAAATATTAAAATATTTCATCCCTTGCATTTTTTTTCGTAAAATTTTAAAGCTTCCTTTCTGTCTGTCAGTCTGATAGATTCAATAAAATATTACCCAAAGCTTAAATCCGCCTAATTTGGAGAAAAAATTGTGTTAACGTTTAACAATTTCGTGGATAAAACATATGTTCCTTAAATGTATATTGGTGCAAAGGAACAACAGTTTTCGTGGAATTCCGACGCACGCAGTAAAGCAAAGCCCAGACCTTCAAACAATTTTTTTTTCTACTTTTCTTCCGGGTGAGAACCAATCACCTTAATTGATTGCCTTAAGGTACTTAAACCTATTATGAATGACGATTTATAAAACCAAATAAAATTAATTATAAAATCTAACTTAACGTAAAACATTTGCTATTGTCATATTTGCTGCAATTTTGAAATAATGTTACAAAAAAGTACAGCCTTAACCTCTCACCTGGACGTTATGTATATTTTGGTGGTTTATTTGATTTTGGTAATAAATGTGGATGCAAAGAATGAATCCCCGAGTCTATATAATTTAGATGATTTAAACCACCGTCGTTCTAAAACATTTTCGGAAATTTATCATCATTTCAAGCAAATTTCTTTGAGTGCTACTCTAGATTTAAACAATATATTAGAACCACTTGGAACCCAAAATTGTCTTGTTTTAGCTTACAACTTTGCTGCTGTTAATACTAAGTCTACCGAGTATCCTCAACTGCTTCGAAGTTATACGACGGGAGTTATTGTCAATCCAAAGAAGCCTTTATCAATTGTGAAGATACATTCAAGAATAAAATCTAGTAACGGCTTTATGTTTAACGGTTCGTTTTCTAAGTATCAAACCAGAAGTTATAACTTAAGTGATTCATTAAATATTGACTGGCCTGAGCTATGCGTCACTCTAGACCCCACAACTTATGCCTCTAACACAAAACCCTGGAATTGTCAAGTACACCTTTCACTATTTTTACCTGGGCGACTTCTTCTAAAAAGCTCAAAATATGTAGTGAGATTTTTGCGCAACAAATATTTGCCCATATTTAGTTGCTGGGCAAATCGACACAAGTTCTTGAATATACTACCTTCAACTAGGCCTACAGTTACAGCCTATGTTACGGAAAACGGAAACACGTTTGCGAACCAGGGTCTTATAGCTTTGCATATAAAATATTATTCGAGATTTCAGTCGATTAATAAACGAACGTATACACAAACCTTACATGAAATGTTTCTGATTTTTCCAACCCAAAAATACTCAAGGCTAATAGTAGATAGTTATCATGGTATAGAAACTGTCAAAGTATATTGTGCTACATGCCATTTAATAAAAAAACGAAAACGATCCGTGCACAAATAATGTGTAAATTCGGGAGAGCTTGAGTTTAAATGTTTATAATAATTAACGTATTTTTATTATAAACAACTATCGTACGAAAAATGTTTATATAGCATTTATAATATTTAACTTTTAAATATAATTTAAATGTGAGTCTACACAATGGGAAGACTGAAGAAGCCCAATACTGTAGACTCTTGAATTTATGTTGAGATGGAGAGATGAGTTGTTTCACCTCTCAGTCCAATTCCCAAATTCCATCTGGCACGAGGAAGGTGTCATAGTCAGGAGGCTGGCTTGTGCTCTATGCTTCTCCCGGAGTTGCATGCATTATTACCATGTACATGTGGGGTCACAAAGTCCCCCCACAAACCGGCAATATCCCCTGTAGGAAGGACACGGACGGTTAAGCTGTTCGCCCCATATGTACATTCCGATAGTTTGTTGGTTTACGAGGACGCAATGTACGCGTGGGTGGCGGTGGAGTGTTGTCCGGATCTGGTGATGGCGATGTGGAAAGTGGAGGGATCACCGGTGAAGCTGGAGTACTCGTTTCCGACTTTGTTTCACGTGGGTGAAAAGGACGAAGGAGTTGAATGTGTATGGGCCCTCTGATAGAGCCATCCTCTAGAGTGACTTCATAAGTAACATCGCTGATCACTTTTGATATTGTTGCTGGTTTCTTGAATAATGAGCACAATCCGGCACTTATCTTCTTCTCCTTATTCGAGAGGGTTGTGTTCTTAACAAGGACCTTGTCCCCAATTTTAAATTTCACAAAATCTCTGTGACGTTGGTCGTAAGATTTCTTCTGTTGGACTTGTGCCTCTTTAAGACTGGACCGAACCTTCTCAATAATAACCTGAAAATCAGAGAAGCGAGAAGAAACACAATCATTAAAATTTTCTTGAGGCGACTCATCATCAGATATTTCAATGAAGTTGTCAATGGGCAGTCGAGGTTCTGAATTGTATAAGATTTTGTGTGGGGAGAATCCTGTGCTATCATGAGGCGAAGAGTTGATAGCAAATTGGAACTGATGAAGGTGATCAGCCCATTTTGTATGGGGTTGTCCATCAAGGTATGATCGGATCATTGGTTTGAGTACTCGGTTGACCCGTTCCGACAAATTGGTCTGAGGATGGTAGGCTGAGGAGAATGAATGTCGTATTCCCCACAATTTGCAGATTTGACTGATAAGGCCGGAGCGGAATGTTGTTGCATTGTCTGTGAC
>JAQFZG010004489.1:0-11687 GCA_034695465.1 Entomobrya nicoleti
AAACGAGCAGAGGCAAAAAACAAGAGTATCAATAAACCTTACTGCCAGGTCGCATTCTATATCATATTATGATCCACACACAACAGGCGCCTTTCTGAATATACATAGAAATGTGCACACGGTCTACAATAAAGTGTGTAAAATACTTCATGCGTGCATGTATCCTTACATTTTCTCGTATTTTCGTTTTTCTCTCTCTCTCTATTTCTCCCTCCTGTAAATACAGGGTTGTCTGCAGGAGTTCTATCTAAAAAATAAAATCATTGATAGCGGCACTCACTCCCTCACCGAGAGTCTTGCTCTTGTTCTAAAAGAGAACATACCGTAATAATAAAATAGTATATCTTTATATGAACATAGCTATTTGAACATGTCCTCTTTTCCCTGTTCTCCCGTTATTATTAGTACCCCGATTGCTACTGGTGACTCGTTGGTTGTTTCACTCTTTTCTCTTTTTTCCACCATTCTGGCATGAAAGTTAAGTGTTTTAGCAACAGAATGTGTAGCGGTGAACATAAGTGTGAGTGAGGGGGCAAAGGAGTATCCAGCTTCCAGGGAGGACAGTTGTTATAAAACACTATTTTCTCCTTATGTCAATACTGAGCACATCTACATACATGTGCATGCATTCATATCACACCACACCTAATGGTACTCTTTTTCGGTGAAAGTCAATAGTAGAAGTGCACATATGAAAAACTCTACTCCTTTTTTCCTTACTTTCGACAAAAAATAAATATTTCAAACAGTAGAATGCAAGAGTGTATATTATCTCATGTGTGTATTATGCTCACTGTTATTTTGCGTGTCTCATGCTCGTTCATCCATTTGCTTTCACCATAACACTCAGTCGTGGCAAAATGATATCAGCACCAGAAAAAAACCTACGTTGTAGTTCCATTGTAGCTTCTAACCCAACCAGCAACATTGAATAAATAAAAGAAACAAGTGGACTGACTCAATGGTAAAAAATGGTTCATTTTTATTCCGGTCTCTTTTATCTCGTCGGGAATCCCGTTCCCATTTCAACTCAGATATGTTCACGACAAGAAAGTTGTAAAGAATATGCAACGAAGGAACGGAAATAGTAGAATTGAGTTCTATAAAAACTACTACAACCCACTAGATTCACTAGAATAAGCCAAAACAAGCATTCATAGACGCATAAAAACATGAATCACAATATTACCGTAAACGAAAACAAAAAACATGCACCTTCGTTTTCTTTCTCTGGATCCAAAATATTATGAGTGTTTTCCAATAATAAGGTAAGGAAATACATGCTTATAGCTGGAGCAAAAAGAGAAACATGGCAGATTCATCTCTGCTTTTTTCATGCATGCGTGGCATTGTTGTTCAAGATTGAAGAGGGTTCACGGAAAAAGTTGTGTATTTTTTTCGCGAACGGTTTCTGGTAGGTACATCCATAGTAGATACTATACATACATAAATATGGTATGTCCTTAAAACTGATGGTTCTGATGACGACGTCTAGATGTTTTGAGTTTCCCTTCACGCTAGAGAATTATATTTACCCTCTTCTTTCCCATTTTCTCTTTGCCTACAACGTTTAGGAATAGACTTCACAGGATATGGCAACAACAACAGCAGCAGGCAGGCAGCACACTCGTCTTTTCTCACTGACTCCTTGTCTGCTTAGACGCAGAGTGCTTTCATGTTCTTAGAGTTTTACTGCACGCGCTGTTCTTTTATCATAATCGCTGTTATAGGAGAGAGGTGTGTTTCCAGTCAGTTTTCTCTACAACAGTCTTGTAGTCACGAGTTTTTATCCTCAAATAAGAATGATGATGAGAAAAGCATAGCATGCGGTTGATGATGATGATGGTGGTGCTATACTTGTGTTGATCATGACTATGATGATGATTATGAAATAGTGTGGGGAAAGAACAAGGCAAGTAAGCAATGAAAATTGAAGTGAGAAACAACAAAAAGTGGAGAAAAAGAATAGAACAAGAAAAAGAGTTGTAGAGGGAACGGCAAAGCAGGAACGGTGAACGATGTCGGTGGTCGTACAAAGTCATTACTTTTTTTCCTTAGCGTAAAACTGGGAATAGGCGCTTTATGTACTTTCTGGTAAGTTTATATATTGAACTCTGTAAAATGGCTTGCGAGAAAAGTAAGTTGAAGTAACATTTCCGGTTAAGCTTATGTATACCTATGCACACGTTTTTTTATACTTTTATTCGATGCATCCAAACCAAACACCAGAACATAGCGATGTAAGTTTTGAGAAAACCGATCTTGATAACTACGAGATTGTTGTTGTTGATGATGATCATTATCATCATCACACAGTTTTTGAGCACAAGGTGAAAGTTGGGCCACCACACACCACTTCATTTCACACACAAAAAAACAGAAAAGAGCAAAAAGAAAGTGTGGAAAGACTGGTCGATTTTGTGTGTGTTTGTGTGATGATGGGATAGAGAAAAGAACGATCATTTGCAATTAAGTAAAGTGGCTGTGGTGGGTAGGAGTTGTCCTTTCACATAGATGAATGTCGCCTGTCTCCACCGAACATTGACTTATTATCTTTCTTTCTACATGAAAAAATACAGCGTAGGAACTCCCAAAATTTGCTTTCTCTCTGAGCCACCAAGAGCAAAGCAGCATGGAAAGCAGAATGTAATAGTGTTACACACCATATCATGCACACAACACGTCTAAATACCCCAACACAAGCCAAGAAATAGGAAACGAAGAGATGCTCTTTCGGTAAGAATTAAATAATACCCTTTTACGCTCCCTCTCTCACTCCATAGCTTTTTATTATATAGAAAATGCCTTCGTGTGCTTTTGTCGTATAACAAAGTCATTAGAGAATTCTACGACAATACATTCCTTTTTCATTGTCTTTCCATTCCATATGCATTATTATTCGACCGCCACACCAAACATCCGCCTATGATCACCAATATAGGTATACATTGTCTTCTTTGGGGAAAGCTCTTTGGGATATTCGCGTGTACTTTGCCACAACTGCACTGCTGTCTCCGCTAATATTCTTTTTCGTCTGATGATGCATGCAAGTAGACTTTTTATTTGGGTAGGTAGTCGTGTCTGTCGTGTGTACTACCTTTTCCTTTGCTAGTTCCTTGTTGTTTGTTGTCTAGCATGAATAATCTTTTTCTTTCTCCAGTTCCACCCAACTTTTATCTAGCGAGATAGCAGTGGTAGTGGCGGAACCAAGGTGCCGGAGAAAGTAGGAAACAAGCCACCCTACTGTCGACTCTAATCCATATACATACTTTCCAGTCTAAAGACCAGAGATAGTAAAAAAAAGTACTAACCAACGGAAGTATTCAAGTTGAATCAACATCAAGTAACGAATTTAGTGGGCTGGAACACGGGAGTATGAAATAATGTGAGAGAGAGTAGTAGTAGTCGTTAGGAAACTCTCGGTTAAATTATACAACAGCTAAAAACCACTCTACTTTTGTTCATCCCTTCTGAACTCTCTTTACTTTGCTCAGAGGGAAATGCTGTATGTGGGCTTAGCAAGCGTAACAACAAAAAAACCAATGCTACTTACCACACGAGTACCCTGGAATTCCAAGGTTGTCAGCATAAATGTAATGGAGGAAAGGAAAGGGGACAAGGCGAAAATAATAGCAAATAACAGCTCGAAATACATTTTGTTGCTTCAAATGTTTTGTAAAAGTAAAAGGAACGACGATGCATCTTTTACGTCTCCAAATCCAACGGTGATGAAAATAATATGAACGTTCTATGCTGGGCAATTTATTTCGTGATGAGAAACACCCAAACAAAGCACTGGGTTTTTAATGAAACCGTTTTAAATGAATCATATTGCAGCTGTGTGAAAGCTGGGGGATGATATGGTGCCGACGACATACGCTAATTTTGGTAAAGATGATAACAAGGGAAACTAGAAACTTCACATGTTTTTTTAGACAAAAGGGAAAATGCTTAGGTTGGAAGCATAGTATATATGGTAGCTTGTAAAGCGCAGAGGAAATTATATAAAACGTTATAAAAGCGAAAGTGAAAATGAGAAGCGATATTGAGAAGTATCTGCTGAAAGTTGGATGGAAAATAGGCAATGAAAAGGGAGCAAGAGAAAATGAGGGATTTTTGAAGAGAGCTCAACTTACCTCATCATCATCTTGATCTTGCTTAAATCCATTCCGTAGTCTCATTTGCTGAAGTTGCTGTTTCTGTTGTTGTTCTTGTTGTCTCAAATAAGTGGTGGTGAAAGGAAGGCTGAAATTAATATCAAATGCTGGTGGTGGAGAAGTAGAACTCTTACCATTGTTGCTATTATAGTGGCATTCTGAAATTGAAGTGGTGGTAGAGTTTCGGTTGTTGGCATTTCTCCACGCTCTCGTGTTATTTGCCGATGAACAAGATGAGGCAGATGAAGAAGAAGATGAAGTTGCTTGCTGTGCTGCTGTAGTGAATGCTAAAGGAGAGGATTCTGGTGTTCCCGTTGTAGTAATGAGAGCTGCTGCTCCTGTAATAGCTGACGATGATGATGGCGATGTTGAAGTTCCTACTTCAAGAAGAGGATGATGATGTGGATGCTGGGAAGTGAGAAATGTAGTGCCACTACTATCCGGTGAAGGAGTTGAACTGTCAACTGCGACAACTTTCCCGTTGTTCGTGTCTCCCACTCCCACAGCTGCTGCTGCTCCTCCGTGGCTATGTGCTCCACCACCGGGACTTCCCCGCTTTTGACATTCCATGCATTGCAGAAGGAATTTTGTTACGGCTTCCCGGGGTAAGAAAGCAAATTTCTCCGTGATCTGCATAAAAAGAAGTTGAAACGGAAACGATCTCTTCACTATTCATTCTTTGTCGAGAGTGTAATTTCTTATTTTAAACGATATCAACAAAATGTTTTAACTTTTAAAAAATATCTACGAATTTTTGGGAATAAAAGTTGCGCATACTACAAGTAGTATCTACTTACCGCTCTGTATGTACGCTTTTGCCCCGCGTGCTTTCCATTTTTAGCCTCCGTTTCAACATGAACTGTGTAGATGATGTCAAAGAAGTACTCGACAACTGCAACTCTCTTGTAAATAGACTTTTCCACTGTTGATCCATCCTAAAAATAAATAAAATAAAAAGATGGTAATTTACATAAATTCTGATCTTCTTCACATTAATAAAATCTAGGTGAAAGCATGCTTTTACGCATGATGAAGTCAAACAAAGCCATTTTAATTCAGTGTTGGTAGTTGGTATTAGCGCGTGACGTTTATAAAGCAACTACAGAGCCATCTGTGTCTTACTGTACCATCTGTACAGCAAAAGGCATAACTTTCTTAGCATCTCGAATTGGAGCAGAAAGAGCAAAAAGTTTCAACAACTGCCGCAGATGGCGCGGTGTAGTTGTAGTTTCAAACTTGAGCTTTCTTCCATACAGTTCCATGAGCTAAGCTGAACATGAATGTGAAAACTCTCCATGAAAGATACGCAAAGACCAACAAGTATAATGCATGAAACGTATGAAAGTGGCAAACGTGGAGAAAGCAGGTACGAACCCTATTATGGAAAAAATGCCTCTAGTAATTAAGTTAATTAAAAATTAGCCAACTTTTGTTGGAAAATGAACAAAACTACAC
Source organism: Entomobrya nicoleti (assembly GCA_034695465.1). Taxonomy (NCBI): domain Eukaryota; kingdom Metazoa; phylum Arthropoda; class Collembola; order Entomobryomorpha; family Entomobryidae; genus Entomobrya; species Entomobrya nicoleti. The sequence continues at coordinate 5,613 of JAQFZG010004489.1, forward strand.
CTCTAGTAATAAGTTTAATATTTCTTCTAACTTTATACAGGCTGACAAATAGCATCTGACTACCTTTTCCCAACCTTCTGGTTGATAATTGCCTTTAAGCAAAGTGGTCTTGTTCTACCTACGTCTGGAATTCACATTTTGCTCAGTATTCAATATATTTTTTTCTCATGTACCCTTTTGAAGCCTAAAAATAACCTATTTTCCAAAAACTCCAAAAATCTATTTACTTTTCTCTATCTAAGGTACTGTAACAAAGTTATAAACAACTGCAATGTCTAATATGTGTAGGTACTATGTAGACGCATTTAGCCTCCGATTTTATCTATCTCTCTGTTGGGTATATCAGCAGCAGACAGTTGGTTGTGGTTTGTCAGCGAAAGAAAGGAAGCGAAAGGGAAAACCAAGGATCTAACAATTCAACAGGTGGAGACTGTTTGGACTCCAGTCGCTGCTTTACTCTGCCACTATTCCTCATTCGGCTGGATGTAAACTACCATATTTTTCTTTCCTTGTCTAGCTAGTTTTGTGGAAACAGAAAGCAAGTAGCAGCTGCTGCTCTGTTGTGTTCAGCTTCTCAACGCTTTCCTTCTTCCTGCACGACTTGCCCTTTAGTAGCAGCACGAGTGAGCAAAGCAGTCTTGTACAATAACGTCACATACAGGAACACAAACAAAACTTTTTTTGCGAGTTTTATATATATGTTTGGTATAATAATGTATTATGGCCTGGAAGAGTTGTTTTTTAAATAAAATAAATGAAGTACTTAAAAGTTACTTCAAAACTACTTGATTCATTGCCAGTCACCATATATAGTTTACTTCGTATTCTTTAAGAATTTTTGTGTCACTATATATTTTTGATACACTATACAAAAGACATAAGGTGTAGGCGTTCAGTGTTTAATGCTGTGCAAAAGTGAAAAGAAGGATAACTCATTAAAAAGCTCTCATGTTACTTTACTTTATACCAAAATTTTATATGTAATATGATATCTTTTTTATTTTTCTCTTTACTGCCAAAAGCACCTACTGGCATATTGCATCTCTATTTACAACAGTGACGCTTGCATGCCAATATACCTACTAATAATACGCTTTAAAGTGGCCAAATGGGCGTCAATTCTGAATCATCTCTTATATAGGCTCATAAACTGTGACGACCACCAATAAAGGATGAAGCTTGTCTCGGAAACAACGGTAATTTGGATAGTTTCAACAAAACCACATTGCGTCTCTCATAGATGCGTTTTTACTATCAAATGTACACCAGAACGAACATGACATACGTATAACCAGTAGTAATAATATACAACACCATGTATGGAGTTTGGACAGTTTGATGTGTGCATTGTATTGAGGGGTCTTGTATATATCTGGCTGCATTTGCTTGTTGTTGCTTTCTTTCTTTTTTTACAGCAGCAGAAACATCCCTTGTCGCTCTCTCTCTCTTTCTCTCCCACACACACATTTTTTATTACTTGAAAAAGGCCAGGATGGCCTATCCGGTCTAGCTCCTGTGTGTGTAATCTCCAAAAACCAAGAGATTTTATGGCTATTTTATACCGCCAAACCAGAAGGGATATTACAAGTTGTATGTACAGCAGAAACATCGCTAAATGTTTGCTACTAACTGGGTGTACATACATAGTCACTACATCACATCACCATTTGGCCTTCCCAGAAATGGTGAAAACTAACAGCAAAACTATTATTTCCTGCCCTCGTTCATTTTCCCTTTCATATTTCATTCCCAACCAATCGCATACAACTGTGACCTCCGAACCGAATGGCAGGCGAACCCGATATATTCATCATTATTTTTTTCCCATCTCAAAGCAACAAATCAATAAGCAATACATACGTATATTTATGTTACCGTTGTAAGTAATACCCCACCCAACTTGATATAAAATATATACAAGCATATCTATTTATATGCATGAAGTAGAATGCATAAAAATCTGACGGGTCAATCGACAGATAGAACAAGACATTATCACCATCGTTCAAAATGAAAATGTAAAAGAATCATTTTCATCTAAAAACTTTATAAGCTCTCACTTTTTTTTATTAAGGAGCTTTTCACTAAAGCGTAATTCACCGCCAACGCCAACCTGAATAATATGTCTGAGATAAAAATCAAGCTGTACTTTTGCCACAGTTCCATCGCACATTTTAAGTCTAAAAGTAATACATTGTAAATCCTTATACCTACGTGAACAACCTATACGAGAATACAGTTGCTGTATAGTATCCCAGAAGTAAAGAGGAGAGAAAGTGCGATAAGAAGCCTTAATAGTTAAAACCTTTCTTTTCTCTTTTCGCTGAATTGTACACATAGTGGTTAGGTATCAAATGGATGAAGGTGGTTGGTTGGTAAGCATTTTTTTCTGGTGTTAACATTACACAACGACGATAGTGATGATGATGGTGGTGAGAGAAGGAGCAGACCAGCTTTTAGTGAATTCATAAAAGGAGCAACGACACAGTAAAAAAGAGTGTATAATATGTATGTGTGGTGGATGTTCATGTGTGTGCCTGCTGCTGTCTCGCTTCCCTTTTTACTTCTCCACGAAGCCTCTAATGCTCTGGTGCTAATGCAACGAGATGGGTTTTAGATGGAGATGTGAGCTTAGAGAAAAGGGGAAAAATCGGTTGAAGTGGTCGTTTTCACCGGCTTGATGAGTCCCAACCTTCCAATTAGGCCTAGAGGCTTCCATTTCGTCCGTCGACAGTCTCAAAATGCTGCAGCAGTTGCTTTGCTTCTCCAGGAAAACAGCACATCCTGCTGCTCTGTTGTTGCCTTTGCTTCTATCTATCTCTCTCAAAGAGTTTTCGGGTAATAATTTGCCCTGCCTCTTTCTCTCCCTCTCACCCGAAAAAAAACTTTTTATACACAAGTTATTTCTCTATACCTATACTTATATCTCAAGGTAATAAGCCCACACATTGTACTCACATTTAGAAGAAAAAAATACCCTTTTTTCTTCTTTCTGTTTCTTTCCAAACAGCCAAACACCAATATATACAGCTGGCTTTTCCTTTTTATACCTTTTTTTACTTCAATACTATAACTAATATATATTTATTCAATACTTATGTAGGTATATGCACACGTATATACCTTCCTAATGCTTGTTGAAGAAGGAAGTATAATATTTCTTTGGATGTTTCCTTTCCCTGTTTTGTAGTTTCGTGGAAAGTTTTCATTGTATCTACTGCCACAGCCACCTTCATTCCACCTCTTTTTTTCTTCTCTTTATCCTCCGACCACACACATGCATTTTCACCACCACCAACACAATCCCTCTTTTCTTATTACTTATCTCATTGTGTGCTGTATGCTGGCTGTGTAATTCTGTTCTGACTTGGCTACTTTTATTCATCATATTATATTCTACTTTTCTCTCTTCACTTTTTTTACTCTTAAAAGAAAATAGCTTATCCATCAGAATTTTTTTGCTTCTTTTTTTCTTGGATGTTTTACCATATTGAACACAGTTAGGCTTGACTGCTACCAAACCAAGCTTTGTCAGTCTTTTGCATGCTCATGCCCCCATACTGACTCTAGCTGGTTGACTGACTTGGCTTTTCTTATAGGCTGTGGTATATCTGCTTTAACTTACGGTGTGTCTGGCAACTTGCCCTTATAACATCCCAAGTGAGCATTGTGTGTGGCGATGTGGTATGGTGTTTGCTCGTGGAGGATTCCTCCTGTTCCTTCATATTTTTTCTCGATCCCTCTTACTCTTCTTTTTGAAGAAGTTGCCTCCAGCCAAAGCCAAAAATGTAACGTAGCGTACACAAAGTCAGAATAACAGCATCCAACGATAAGATAAGAACAAATACATGCGACAGGGCAATGAGAGATGTTTCATACTGTTCCAAAAAGGATTCCTTTTGGGAAACCGGCTAGTGAAAAATAAGTGACTTTATACAGTAGCAGAAACGTAGTACATAAGTTGACTAATGTAACCAACTATATGACACAGGACACTGCTGCCAACCGTCATACTTTATACTATTATACATTTCAAATTTTTATAAGGCGATTCTGTCCCATATACACGTACCCCAAGGAAATCTCCAGAGTATATTGTTTGCGTCATGAAATAAAAGAAAGGCCAAAAAGAAAAAGGGGAAAGTGGAGGAGAACGACATATCACATATTGTGTGCTCTATCTCTCGGAAAACGAAAACCAGGAAAGAAAAAAAGTACTTGGGCCACTTTTAGTCACCGCCACCATCAGCATCATTTTATAGTTGTACAACTTCATCCTCTTCTCCCAGCTCTCTTCCACTACAAAAGCTTTCAGCTACTCTCTTGTGATGGAGATAGCATAGTGAAAATGATGCAAAGCAACAACACACATTTTCTTTACAGTTTTTATTTTATTTTTACAACCATGCACTATATATACCATGCAGTGGCGCTACTTCAAATTATACACGGCCTGCTGTTGTCTTTTCTCCAAGAAGAAAAGTTACTGTGATGCTTTCCAGTTTATTTTGCCCAAACCCAACCACACTCTCTGCTTTAACCCTCATAATGATTCAGTGCCAACATGAGTTCTTTCTTCAGACAGAGCCGAGTCAGCTTTGTACGACGACTCTTTTTGCTATCTTGTCACCAATGCACATCATATCATCATCAACTCAGCTCTCACTCTCCCACAGAGTGGCTCAATACATTTTTCTTTTCTCTCCTCACACCATGCTGCTCTTTGTCGCTCTTTTCTTTACTCATCCTGACCGTCATTTATTGCGACAATATAAATTTGCTTGGTGCTTACTTTCCCTGTTCTTTGGTCCTTTACCTCTGTTACTATTGTGGTCGATATGGACGCTTTGTAGAGCAAGCCGTAGATACTAATTCTGTTCCTATCTTTTGTTGCAAGTGGTTTGTTATTATATCTGACAAACTACACTAGGCATACACACAATAAGTTGTTGTTCACAAGGAGAAGCCTATGCTTTCTTTTCACTTTTACTCTTAACATATCTTTTTACTATTTCCTTGTCCAAATGGGAAACATTACAAGTGTAGCGAGTAGCAATAGTGGTATAAAAGTGACGGAAAACTATAGAATAGCATTTATGCAGTTGTAGAATTCTCTAAAAAAAATCTAGAAGTTTGATGACTTTTTCCGATTCGTGTAGTTTTTAGTCCTTCATTCTAGAAACCTCATTTTATCCAGCTGGGAGCTTTTTCTTTTCACTCTTAAAGATGTTACAGAACTATATGGTACAGTAACAACCAGTGACTGGCAGTATATAAATAGTCAAATTTTAATTTACCTCTGCTAAATGCTTAAAGGGAATGTAGATGGTAGAGAGCAAGGAAAACTGCTAATGCAGTATAAGAATGTGCTCGTTAGTTTCTTGTAGCGAAAAGGACAATAACCGCAAAAACTTATTATTCTATTTGGTAGAGTATTATTGCACACTTGAATAACTGTACTACACGGAGTATCCTGACGATAGAACTTTAAACGGCAAACGAGAGTAGTTGGTAGTGGGTGAAGTGATTTGTACTCAATCATGCGTGCAACCTTTTTCCCTTGTATTCATTGTGTTTTTCCTCTCAAACTTATCAATTTTTGGTAGCAACGACCAAGGCTTGATATATTAAGTATATGTATATATATTCAATCGTCCCCCTTACTGTTTGACTTTGTACAAGCCCGAATTGACTTTTTGGCCTGTCGGTTCAACTCCTTCAACATTTCTCTATTCAAGCTGGTTTGAGTGACTAGCTTGGCTGATTCCATTTGAAAACAGGATTTCTGACGGGCAACTCGCACCGTAACTTAATGTTAAGGTAGATAAGATATCGGCAATAAAAATGCTGAGGATTGAAACGGGCAGAATGTACATATTATGTTCACGGAACTTTGCTTTTTCCACCGGTTAGTAAGGAAAGAACAATTGACAATACACGCCATTTCTTATCAAGACCGCTTCCGTCTTGAGGCACTTTAAAGTATCTATCTTGTTCATAGTCAACAGAGCATGTCAGATGAAGAAGGTAATGTCATTATACCTTATGTAGTATGCCTACTGAACTACAACGACA
>JAQFZG010004490.1:0-11685 GCA_034695465.1 Entomobrya nicoleti
TAGCAATAGCAATGGAAAGATTATTGTTCGGAGTCGGAGTCATGGATGAGTGCGTCTCTTGGTCTTTTTAGGACATGTGTATGCAGAATGCAGAAGGCAGTAAATATGTTAAATCATACTACTACATGCATTTTGGTACTAAATCCACATGCATCTAATTTCATACTCTATTCTTACTTCTCTTCCATAAGAAAAATCCTAGTTTAGTAATACTAACGGCCATTAAAAAGTTAAAATGATAAAATGCTGGTAAAGTTTTCGGCACGAACACACACACAACGACACAACCCGGTCGCAATACTCGCAATTCGCAAGCAGCATGCATGGTTTGTACTTTGTTGACTTACTTGGTATTCTCAAATCAGCTCATGATCAGTCCTCACCGGTGCGCCGATATTCGTTGTATAACCACGCACGCATGTATGTATTCTGTATTCTATTTAAAGTGTGAAGTGAAGTGTACATCACAATTTAATATATTTATCTGAAAGTGTGAGCTCTTAAAATATTTCACACGTCTATTAATGACGGTTCCATTGGATTACTTGCCAATGAATGTATGTATTTATGCCAATTACTCAATATTATATGAAAAAGTTAATATTGGTCGGAAATATATGTATGTTATAAGTTGTAACTGTAAAACAATTTTAAATCAAAAAATCTTCGGACCAGTCTTGAGTTAGAATTTAGCCTTTTCTTCTTTTCTAAGATTTTGTAATCATTTTCTGATAAATTAATTAATTGTAAAATCTATGAATAGACCATATTTAATGTACCTATCGAGGCTTTTTATATTATAATATATTCCCTATGTATTAGTCACATCTATGATTTCATCTTCACTGGGATCTTAAAAAAATTCGCAAATGTTTTACAAATTAAATCATTTCATATAACGGGAATTTATGTGATGAGTCATTCTTAACGTCATTTGATAAACTTTATGATGTAAATTTATGTAAATTAAAGTTCATAAGGGTCCGAAGTCCGAGGTCCGTCTACTAGACTACACTTGCATTAGAATGTGTATAACTAGATTTCCAAGATATGCGGGTGATTTTTACTATTACTAAAGTACATTACATATATTCAAGACAGTACAATCAACAATGATAAATTTAAAGGCTAATTTAAACTGATAGTTAAATTAGGAAAATAAAACTTTATACATACCTATCAACATTATAACCCTCAATTTTCAGTCATTTTTTTCAGGCATCAGATACGTAGTCCTCCGATGTTGAAAAGTTATTGAAAAGATGGAAAAGATGACTACTCATTAATGTAATTAAAATTGTGAATGTTACCACCTTACTGAAAAAGCATTTATGCGTAGTAATATATGCGTAATTTGTAATTATGATGCCTTTTTTCTTGACAAGTATGAACTAAGGTAACAAAGAACACATGAGGAACAACAGGGATATTTATGTAGATAAGTTAGTATGTATATGTAAGTTTTACGACATGCATGTCAGGTAGTTTATCCTTTCTTCTAGTTAATTTGTTGTTATTCTTAACAGAAAAGACATTCGAAAGAGAGAAGTACAATACAAGAAAAAAACCAATAATATTCATATGACTAGCTTGTCTGATAAAAATAAATGACAGGATATGATGTGATAGTGATGGCTGTAAAATACCGAAATTCTGACTGTTCTCTTGACTCAGCGACGTCAGAAATCACAAAATTTCTAAGTTCCATACCAAACCAACCGAGTCGGTATATTATGTACCGTACATTACATATTACCGAACCGACTGCGACTGTCTGTCAGTTTCAGTCATAAACCGCGTAAACGTAGATTTTGCAGACTTCAACGTCGTGCGCGCGTCAGTAAAAACAATTCTGGGCAGGTTTGGTGGTGGTGCATGGTGTGTGTGTGTAGTTTTGGCTGTGGCTGAGCTGAGCATGCATGCGCGCGTTGTCTAAATGTACAAAAAGGTGAAAATGTGAATCTTCTTTGTAGCTTGTACTCTGTCGATTGTGTGCTTTTGCTCGGTAGTTTTTCTCGTTGTTCTTGAAAATTCTCTCCTCCATTCGCTCGCACTTCAACTAGCCGAGTAAAAGTCACCGTCATTCAGGGCCGATTTACGATTAAATATTAGCATTTAGCATTTAAGTTATTTGTTTTTTTTGTTAAATTTTAAATTTAACCAAGATTTTTGGATGACATGGTCATTAAATTTGTGTATTTATGATCAATAGTCGTCATGAGGAAATGTTAATTAGATAGATTTTTTTTGCTAATTAGTTGAAATCGTTGCTCATTTCTGTTGCGTATAAAAACTTATCTGAAGTTTGATTTTGATTTCTTTTGTATTTATCCAATGTTGTGCTTTGTTTGAATGTAGTATAAATACCACAGGATTTTTTTTGGAAATTATTATTTTTAATTTGGCTGTCAAGAGCTTTGGTTAGATAAGTATAGTTATCAGATCACAATTCGTGGTACTTAACCGGTGGTTATAGACCGCAATTTTTTGTGGTACTTAGGGACAGGTCCTTGCTACTTAAAAGATAATTTAGAAAAAGTTTTTTGGTAGTAATTGAGAAAATTGAAGACAAGCAGTGAAAGCATTTCAGAGGTTAGTGTCAAGTGTGTACTGTCAACAATTGGAGTAGTTGTTTGATTTTGAATCTGTTTGAAATGTTTTTCATGTGGAGTTATGCATTTTTTGTCATTTTAAAATTAGGAAATTTTTCCAGAGAAGATCATGGATGCCCAACCCCGTGAAGGTAGGGGGAGAGGAAGAGGCAAGGAAAAATCCCCGGCACCAGCACCCTTAGAACAGCTTACGTTGGAAGAAAAGGTTATGAATTTTTTAATAATTTTTTTTAATACATGTGAAATAGAATGGTTTATGTTTGAATGAACATATGTTATGATTCTTTTACTCATTTTGATTCCCTTTATTAACAGGTGAAAGATCAAGGTGAGTCTTTAAAGTCCAGTAATGAGTCCGTTGATGATAAGACCGCTGCTAAAGTAAAATCAGGTTCGTTTCCGTTTAATAGTGTTTACTTGATGTCCCTGTGTGTGTATATACATTGACATTATATATGTATAATTTAATTATTTTTAGGCTCCCCACGTGGTAGAGGAATTGGACGGGGTAGAGGTGAAGCCAAAGGACCTCTAGCTTTAGTTGAAGAGGACAACGATACCAGAATTCCACCAGTTTGTCAGGATAATTTTCAAGACAAGGAAGCGGTTCCAGAGCCATCTAAGAAAACAAACGCGATATCTGATCAAGTTTCCCCAGTTTCTGAAGTACAGCAAGCTGTAACATTGGAAAGTAATCATGAAGATGATCAAGCTCCCATGGAATCTGATGTGCAAACAGTTGCGACACGGGACATTCAAACTCAATCTGAAGTGCCGAGAGCTGTGACTCAGGAGACTCAAACCCCCATGGAATCTGAGGTAAAGAAAAATGTTTCACGGGAAAGTCAAGAAGATGATCAAGGGAAAAAACTCGCGCCGACTTCAGCTGTTGATGGCGTTAAGTCCTGCCTTGAGGAAAAAGCGGTCAGTGGTAGTAAAGAGAAAGCAGAAGGAATCGACGGAGAACCGTAAGCACTTTATGTTATGTTATGTCATAACATTTGTTGATTGTGGATTTAACAGTAAAATGTAGATTGGATTATGCATTTATTATAGGCTACAGATAAAAACGAGTTATTTCATGGTTAAACTTCGGCCCGGACATACTGGGGTAGTCGAATATCATATATCCACAAAGCCTGTTGTGGAACATTTTAACACACTCCGCTGTATAATGAATACCCAGCAAGCTTGCGATTTTTTAGGAACAGGAACAGTTCAAATCTTGGATGGAAAGGTTCTTTATTTATTTACGATTTTGCCTGGCAGTGATGTAAGAATAACATAAGCATAATGACTTACTGTTTTAAAAATCCTTTTTCTATACGTACTTAATGACGATTTATTAAACTTAAAATTTCTATTCAGGTCGTGTACTTTGAAAGTAATTTCGAAGGAACCGATTACACAGTACGATTGGAATTGATGGATATCAAAGAAATGAATCAATCTATGGCTGTGATCAACGGTTTGCTGGCGAAATCAATGCGCCACTTAGGCTACACGAAAACTGTGGGACGATTTTACGATCCGACCATGGAGAAAATTCTGTGCATTCACAGGTTAGTTTCATCAAAAATGTGATTTGATATTTAATGTTTCCAGTAACCAGGTAAATAGTAATTGTTTCAATTATTTTCCCACGTTTTGACAGATTGAGTATAATGCCAGGAATAGATCTAACTGCGGAATACCAGAATGAAAGTTTTAAGGTAACTGTTGAGTTCAGCCGTCTCATCATACAACAAGACCATGTCCTAAAGCAACTGTAAGTTAATTTTCATCCATTAAATGTCAAGTTAAGAGCTGTGATATTTAGATATTTATTCGCAGAAAATAATTCTTAATCATTCGACTATGTTTTAGGCAAAAGTTTCGAGGAGATCCACAAATGCGGTCAAAGTTTGAAAAACTGATAATCGGCAAAACCGTGATGACTAAATACAATCTAAGATACTTCAAAATATGTAATGTGATGTGGGATTTGAAACCCGTTTGCAAGTTTCACGACAAAGGCATAGAAGTAAGCCAACTTATTGATCAAGTTCTAAGTAGTTTAAAAACATATTTATTGTCTGTCATTTTAAGGTAATTGTTCTTGATATTTTTTCTCGCAGACTTCTTTTAAGGACCAAATCAAGGATGAGGTCACCATCACCGAGGATGACCAACCAATGTTAATAACACAGCTGAAGCCTTGTGGGAATGATGCCTGTAAAGAATGCAGAGGAAAGAGGATTGCCATGTTAATTCCTGAAGTTTGCTACATTCTGGGCCTTACTGAAGCTCAGGATCTTAAGCTTAATGTCTTGACCGATTTGATGGAGACTACCAATGAGTTTTTTGAAAAACCTGAAACGAAACCGGCCACTTTTGTCAACCGTGTTTTAGGTGAGATATTTATACATATTTGGTATTATATTTTTTAAGCTTGCTGTCCAAATCTGTTATCAATGTGGAAATCTTTGACAATTAATTACAGCTAACGAAGAAATAAGGGGATTTTTTCTTCAATGTGGTCTCCATTTAAGTTCTGCAGAAGACGCCACCCAACACCCTGACGAAGCTGGCCAAGATGTTTAGAACCATGTGTCCCGGATGCTTTGACTAATGATGTAATTAAGTACTGCAGTATAAGCTGTACATTTTGAATTTTTTGATTTCGGTTTGTAAGCAAGAATTTTTGATTGGATGAAATTTTAGACAAGGGACAATTATTGTTATAATTAAGCTGGTAGTTGTGTAAGTTAACAAAGGAATGGAACTCACATATTGTATGAACGTTGTTAAAATTAATTTTCCAATCGAATCGTTGAAATTAAATGACACTGTACTTTATAATACCTTTATGCGTTTTCTAGAACTATTGCTTATCGAGTTTGACATAGCTCAATTATGAGATTTTTAAATTGAGGCTAATTTATACTGAAGAACTTAACAGCTTGAAATTAACACGTAATGTATAACACATGCCACGTTCATCGTTCGTTCAAATAAATAGATGCAAACACACATGATGTCGTCAAAAATCACACTTGTTTTTGTGGCTGGAACGATTTTGTACGAATTTGCTTTATTCAATAGTTTAAAGCATTTTTACACAAGGTACAGCACATTATTATATCTCTACATTAACTTTGCAGGTATTAAATATTGAAAGCCTTTCCTGAAGGTAAAAACATGCAATACAAACAAGACAAAAAGTATTGCAAGCTCGAGACCAAGACACTATAATTCGTCATCATGTATTTTTGTGTATTGTAATTAATTAACTTTTGTAATAGTAACGATTATGCTAATTCATTTTTATGCCTTTTATGCTTGACAAATAAATGAACATGTCATTTAACAGGATAGAGATATTTATGTAGATAAATTATTAATATGTAATAAAATGTCACAGGTGGTCATCCTTTCTCCAGGTATATCTGTAAAATCATTACAAACATGAAGATTATTCAGACTGAGCATTTATGTTTTGGTTAAGTAATTAGGTATAATTGCTATAATATTGAATGCATCATTTGATTACCTCGCTCAATATTACCCAATTTTCTGAAGGATTTTTTAAGGTTATACGGACGGCAGAGATTGGATTTAAATGTGGAGGGACTTTAGCGTCAAGTATCCCTAAGTCATCGAATTCATCTAACACGGAAGAGGAAATGGTGTATTAAAAAAATGTTTTGCTGTAAATTTCAAACGAACCCACATAAATGCACATCTTTTACCTATAAGAAGAAATACGTCATTGTCTTTGGCTACGTTCTTAGGACTGTTATTATTATTAATAGTATTATGGCTGGATGGGGTACTACTGAAAGTCTGTATATTAGCTGGTTGAACTTCCAACGTGGCATTATAAAGTTTATCTGAAGGATGTTCAGCATTCCCACTTACAAAGCGGTAACTGGAAAAACAAAGGTAGTAATGTAGAGCAACCAATTAATAATAAATAAGGTTTGGAAAGAGAAAGTAGGGAAAGTAGAAATGTTGTGGATAAAAAAACACAAACCTTTTTAAAACTATGGGCTTTGGAAAGTAGAAAGCTATTGTATCACCTGCCTCTGGAGCTAGCCCCCAAAAATATGTTTTACCGTGATAAGCTTTGTCAAGGGAAAATCGTCCGTAGTGCTTGATTGTACTCTCAACCCTTGCCTCAGGATTATCATGTCTTGTAAATAGTTCAAGTTTCCCAAATTGCCGATCCTGAACAAAAAAAAGAAAGCACAGCAATGAAATAAACAGTTTTCTCTCACTTCCATTTCCATACATACATAATTTATTGAACATGCTGTGTTATCGTCATTGTAGTGTAGTGTAATACCTTCAGCTTTTGGACTTTGCCATTTAAAGACGAGACCATCCCAATGTGTTGGAATAATGATGGCTTATTACGTATCCATCTTTTGCTCAGCTCACGAAGACAACGTTTCTGTGGGTTTTAAAGCAAGATTTTTTTTTGGAAATTGATTTTTAATTGGAATATTTTTTTCTATAAACTTGTAGTATTTTTACTCACATGATTGTAATCTAGTTTGCAGTACTTAACACTAAAAAAATGAGACAACAACCAGTCTCCAGGCTTATCCTGGTAAAATAATAGAATGAACTCGACCAACTTCCACAAGTCGGAACTTCTAAATAATTTTCCTGGAAATTTTCATTGGAAATATTTTTAGAATTTTAAAGTATACATACTTAGAAATGTTGCATTATTAAAAAAATATATATACCTATGAAGCCCAACTGGCAAAAGTCGAGCATAAACCACTCATCCCCTTTGACGGAATTGGTAATAGCAAAATTTTTCATAGTCGAGATAAACCCTTTTTTACTCAGCACATCATCCTCCAACTGAACGTAGTATGTGCCCCGGTTCTGGGCATATAGCATGAGATAGGCGTAATCTAAATTCTGTTTGGTTCGCCACTTCGTTCTTTCCTCTGAATCTCCCAGAGTAGCTTTGATAGACTTAAAGTCGGGATAAAAGCTACCGGAAGGCGCTAGAATCTCAATGAGACCACTTTCCACATCTCGTCGGAATCTATTGACAGACAGAAGCAAATGCCAAGCGAGAAAAGATGAGTATGAAAGCATATGAGATTTTATACTTTCTATTTTATGAGTTATGGGAATACGAAACACGATACAAAAGTAATAAACGATAAAAAACGCTTACTGTCTTGTTATAGAGCTCACAGTGCTCTGGACAAAGGAAACGTCTGACTCGGCAATAAACACGATGATCAGAGTATCATTTTTCTCCGATGGAAGCATCGAATTCAGCAAATTTTGCAGAGTTGGAAGCAAGTAGCTTTGTGTTGGTCTTTTAACTGTAGGTATTCCAAGCACAACAGATACTAAAAACAAAAATAAGAGGAAATTGCATGTCAATCTTACATATCAATAATACGTTTTATGACTTTCCCCATAAAAAAAACTAGATGAGATTAGACTCACGTTTATAAAAACACGAATATATAAAGTAAATATCCATACTTACCTCCAACCCGTTGTTTACCAATTGTAAGAGCAGGAATTAAGGCATCCTCACTGTCCAGCAAATGAGGTAAGGCGTTGTATAGGTTAACTAACTTTAAACGATTTTTACTTAAAAGTGTTTTCAAAACTCTAGAGGAATGACCGTTGTTGCTTTTGGGGTACACTGAGACCGCTGAGGAGATGTCTCCCCGTTTCTCAGTTTGACTAGTTTCAGTCTCATCATCGCGCAGGAGAGCTATCTCGCTTCGCAATGAACGAATTTCAGATAAATACTCTGATACATGCGTCTCAAGCGTTGCTAGTAAACGGAGAATTTTACTTCCTTGGTCTTCCTCTGAGAAAGCAATCATAAATATTTATACGCTATTACTCAGCCCGAAAAAAAAAGAGAAAAAAACTCAGTTTAAAATTGTCTAAAACAGATATTCGGGACACTTACCTTCTGTGGTTCTCCAGAAACCTTGCATGAATATCACAAAAAGTACTAGGCCAAGTACCCAGGCCATACGGTAAGGGAACTGCATAGTGCTTGTGGACACAAGTAGATTGAAGCAGCAAAAAGGACGAGGACGAAAAGTTGGACTTCATGGGCATGCAGTTTAGAAAAAGTGAGGATGTACACGTCTTCAGTTGTTCTCTTTATGTCTCTCTCGCTCTCTCTGTCTTAAACACGAAGCACTTTGCTTGGTGGTCCGAGTCTTCGTTAAATATATGAGAATGACGCACTTCCTTACAAAGATAGGTTTGTAGTGGTCCTCCTCTGATTCCGATTGTGAGTGAGTCTTGTCAACATTTTGGTTTCAGACAATTGCATGCATGCACGTCTATTATACTCGAAGAAGGTGATGGTATAGTGATGATAACCACAGCAGGTAGTTTGTGTAGTTTGGCACTCTATTAATAAAAAATCAAAGAGACATGTTACTCATGTGTATAATGTATGTACATACATACGTACTGTACTAATGAGAAAAATAACACAAGCAGAATAATAACTGTAATTATTTTTTTACACATAAAAATCATTTGGGTGAGATGCCCTGTCGGAGTGGTGCCATTCAGAAACAACGGCGGTGTACATTTTTTTATTGGTTGTAAATATAAAAATAGTTTTAATGCAAAAACTATGCAATGCAATGCAGAGCCAAGACAATGGGGAATAATATATTGTGAAGTTCTCTGTAATTTCCGTGAAGGAATTTCTTTCGCCAGCTGCTTTCACCTTTCTTTAAAGCGCACTATTTTTCATGCATTTTCTGCGTAATACTGTGTGGCTGGAACAAAGAGTTTTAATTTGACAGAGTTCTGTGCTGCGGCGAAAGTAGAAAGTTTAATTTAAAAGTTTGGATTTTTTGAATACCTTTCAAGCTAATGAAACCACTTGGATACCCCGAAGCTTTCTGTCTTGGACTTTATATTTAGCGTATGCAGCAGTAACTACCGAGTTACCCCTATTATATTAAATTTTTTACGGAAAAGGACTGATTCCTTTGTTCGGCTTTTAAAGAGAATGGCCACAGAGACCTGTGCCTGTGAATACCTACTTTAATACAAGCTTACATACTTCCATACTGTTATGCTTGTGTTTTGTAAAGACAAAACATAACTTTTTAGGGGAATTGAGTAACCGTTTTTAACAAAAATCAATAAACTCTTAACTTCACTACTCATCTTTCTTGTTGTGCATAAACAATGACAACGTGTTGGTGTCGGTACATCACGAAACGCTGTAATTAATAATAACACAATGGAAGAGTAGTTTTGAGGGAGTTTTTATGCTGTTTGGCGAAATGCTCGCGTGCATTCATTTTTTGTTCTGCTGCTTTGTTTTAATAGACCTCTTGCTTAATTTACGAAGAGGATAAAAGAAATGAAGCTATTAAAGCTGTGTTATTTTTTTGGAGAAGGCTGAATAATAATTAAAGGAAAAACATAAAGAACAAGAGCGACCATTTGACTAAAATTAAAATGCTGTTAAAAGATGATTTTGACACGCATTGAGGAAATTGAGGGAAAATGAGCTACTCAAAATATAAATTACTGACTGAGCTGTGGCATTTATGTCGATGCTCTTGCTCACACGCATAAAATATTGAGCCATTTTCTTTGTTTTTTAATTCTAGGGTATATGTAATATGTTAGCAATGAGTTACTCTAAAACAAGGCTTAAAAGCCAGATTTAAAGTTTAAAATGATATAATTGTACGTATTCAACATTGAACTTTAATAAGCTTTTTAATGCCTTCATGTCTGTCAGTCTTTAATTTATTTACTGTACCACACCCCGTCCCAGGAGCTGTGTACTTTATGCATCCAACCGAATAAGTTGCTGGGATGAGAATTTAATGTACCGTTGAACAATGGAACACCGTAAAAATATGTTTATAGCTTTTTCCACACCAACCAGCAGCAGTAAACTAGCTAAATGCACATCGCATCATCACCAATTCTTATGATAATAAAAGCATTGAAAATGATGTCGTGTTTTATGGTCCGGAGAAGCACACCCACAGGGGATACGACAGAAACTATAAAATCTATCACGGATGTTTTTTTATGCCGTCTCTTCTTAATTATACCTTCTTGTTAAGTTGCAGAAATGTTCCGTAGAAGGAAATAAAACTTGTTCACACTCGGATGACTTTTTAAATGCGAATATGCTCTCAAACTACTTAAAATGCTGTAAAATTTAATTATTAATATAGAGCGATAATATGTGATATGTGGATCCATGTGTGTGCACCCTTTAATATTTGGGGAAGTAAAGAACAGCAATTTTATTAGTCTTGAGCTCATAAATGCGATAATTGCAAATGTAATGATAAAAAATAGTCATAATAACGTTTATCCGGTATATTACCATTCTACCTTTACCCTTATTTGGCGTGTGGTCACTCGGAAAATTCTCTGTACTTCGAATGTTCGAATGTCGTGTTCACTGATGCATCTCAAAATATGAACAATATTTTTAAAAAAGCACACACCAAACACCTGCACTGTTTTTTCCGAGTCCTTTCTTCTTTGAACTTTTTAAAACAATCGGTTTTATGACGACAAACTAATTATGACTTGTTTTTCATCTTTAAACTTCTTTTTTTGCAAAGACTAGACCCCTCTATATTTTTCGGTATTCATAAAACCCTTGTACAGGAAGACATGTATGTGCACACTAAAAAAATCTGTGATTATGCCACATCCCACCTCCTTCAAGTTTCAAACTCCACTGAAGTATTTAACGAGATTTTAGGACCATTGTTAAAAGTTTTCCATCCTTCCATCATATTATCATTGGCATCGTCGTGATTATTATATTTGCGAGCATGTAACATTGATAATGATGATGATGATGATGTTGATGTGATGTGAACCATGAGGTGATGGTGGAAGAAAAGGTGGGTTGAATTTTGCATAAATATTCTGTAACTTTAATAGCTTTTCTATATGCTCATATTCCCCCTCCTCTTCTGCTCATGCTATTTACGTCGTTGGTCTAATTTCGTTTCGTTAGGTTTCCATTCCATGTTTGGCGTTTTGTACGAGCTGTGTGTGCACTAAATAGTTTTTTTTT
>JAQFZG010004491.1:0-11682 GCA_034695465.1 Entomobrya nicoleti
ATCTATTATTAGCGGTGTGGTCGCAGATACATCTTCATAGTTGTCTGACTGAGTGACTTCTGACTGAAACCCAAACAATCAACAATAGTCAATAGTCTGCCTGCATTGTCAGCAATATAGCACCTTACCTTACGCAGTGAAGTGTATCATGTATAGGTGGATGACATGCGATGGTCTGTAGTGCTATATATAAACCAGATACTTTCCTTATCTGTCATATGGCTATGATGTATGCTATGAAGTAGGTTTTAACTCTTTCCTGAATTTCTTGTAAAAATTGGTTCCAAACAAATAAAAAATCTCGTTAGTGATAGCTGCTGTGGTTAAAATCAGTAGAAAGTGGAATATTATAGCTACGGTCTCAAAAACAATTCGTGAATTAATTTCCTTTGCACTTTTCCTTGCTTAGATTCTGAGTAACCAAACAAAAATTGCTGTACAAAGTACAAAGTGACAAATCAGATTAATACTAATTTGACGGTGTTTCCAATGGCTCATGAAGTTAAAAGAAGTAAAAACTCTAACCATTTATGTTCAAGTGACCTGTCATCTTCGTCAAATGGAGAGACTTTTTCTGTATGGACTGCTTCCGGTTTCAATGACAACGAAACCGAAGAATGTGTGCTAGGCATTTCTCTTTGGGAACAAGTGTTCGGAATAGATTTGGTAATTAACTAACTTTACTCTAATTAATTTTACCTTGGTTTCAAGCGTACATGTGTTTTCTCTTTGTAAGGAGCGATATACCTAATTTATAATTTAAATATTTTTGTTGCAGATCCGAGAGGACATTTTAAACTACGTCATATTCAACAACCACCAAAAAATATCACGGAAACTGTTCCAGACTGTGAGGCTCGTCCAAAAAAGCTGGTTGTCAACAGCAACCAAACTACTTAAAAAATGCGAGGATCTTCTACTCATCGAACTGGCGCTTGATATTACCGGGATCACCTTTTTCATATCAGAAGACATAACGGAAAAAAGGGAGTTACTGGAACAGTTTATCGCAACGTTTGGAGCTTCCAACAGATTGAAGGAATCATTTCTTCCCTTCAAATTAAAATTGGATTGGAAGTTCTTCCGTCATGAAAACTATCAAAGTGTGTCCGACTGTTTCACTCGTCTTGGAAATGAGCTGTTGGAACTTGAAATAGTCTATCCTTATGACGGAGGCAACATGTCAGTTAACTTTCCATCCCTTCGCTTCCCCACTTTACGAAAATTATCGTTCGAAATTTCCGGCAATATTTACGATCCCATTTTTGACATCCCCTCCAACTTTGGAGACAACAAGTTTGGTTTGTGGCTCCTCCAATCAATTATAAACGCAAGTGAAGACCTCCACGAATTGTCTATTCCTTACACAGGTTGCCCTTATGACGTGGTTCCACCGACCTTTGAGTTTCTTCACTTACCACCAACAATTGTATCATTGGAACTTGAATTGAAATTTGACAGCCAAACATTGGAAACCTTTTTTCAAAGGAATAAGCTTCCAAATCTAAATCATCTGACGTTGCAATTCCATGAAAAATCGTTTGTGGATGGTTTCACGTACAAAATCTTGGAACAGTTTCGGAAAACTCTGATAAGTCTTCAAATTGATGGCGTGATGAGTACGGGTCGTCCTAATCCTCCCACTTTTTTACGATTTCCGGTTATGGAAAAGTTGGAATCTATTCATATTTTATGTAAGGAGTGTGAGCTGGACCATAAGCAGTTGGCGTGTTTGCAAGATCACCTTCCAAAATTAAGCAGTGCTTACTTAACATATCAAACTGAAGCCATGTTGAGAAAATGGATTGAAAATGCAAAATTTGAGGGTGTAGTCGAGTTGATAGTGTCCATCATAAACGAAAATCTTTTGGAAGAGGAGGATAATTTTTATAGATCACCCAGCCGGGAAATAATGGCACAATTAAGCGCAACCTTCCCAAATGTCAATGAGCTGACATTGCGGATGAACATTGACTCTTTAGATTTTCTTGACTGTTTATTCCTGAACATGAAAAAGGTACAACAGCTGGAACTAAACTTTCATGGACGGTTCCAAAATAGTAGTGCAAATTTGGTAGACTCGGTCCTCACAGGATTACCATTAAGTTTAGTTGGGGTTTTAAAGGAAAATAATGTGGACATTTCGGAATCTATTTTGGTCCTCTCAAAAAATGGTGAAAGCCAGTCGTCCATACGAAATCTTACAGGTATAGAAGAAAAAAGACTTCAACTTCTGTATATTTATTTTTAATGAATAATTAATTATATAATTAGTGATAAATGGAAAAATGGTTGGGATAATTTGTTTAACGTGGTAATGTTTATTTTTTGGTAGAACTAAACACTCTTAGCATTAAGACCGAGAATGGGACTGGGCAAGTGTCGCTGGTTTCCGATTTTTTGTTTGACCAGGCTTTTCTGAAAATGCCAAAACTACGCATTTTGTATCTCAACAGGAAATTTCAGGTGTGTTGTTTATTTAAAGTAAAAAAATATAACTTTTAAATTCAAATGATTTAAATGATGTGGATAATTTTTTTAACGTGTTTTTTTCTTTAATCACAGCCTTCACTTCGAATGCAGACACAGTGGAAGGAGGAAGGGCGATTTATTAAATATTCTACTTAATTTGGATGAGCTGGATAATTCGAACATTCAGCATCCAGGATAATCGACTTGACCGATTGTAATATGAAATGCATTAATATATTTTCACATTTTTTACCCCATATTTTAAATGTATTTTGGTATTATAAAATATAAAATACCATTTTATGTCTACTTTTTACAATTTTTTACAAGAATCCAGAATTTTCGTGCATTTTTTTTTGTATTTTACTTGTAACATTTTGTAAACAAAATAGTTGTTTGGCTTACTAATCACTTAAAGAAAAAAACTGATGTTATCAGAAATGACAATAAAACTTTACTAAGCTCGACATGAAAACATAAAAACATAAATTTGAAAGATTTTGTACATCAACTGCATCATGGTGAGATGCACTGTAATGAAATTTTGAAAATAGTCGGTTGAACAAAAGGCTACATTTATTTTGTTAGTGCAAAAGATAGGTAGAATGAATATAATGTAGTCTCAGATGACCCCAATATTCCTTTTATCGCAGCCAAAAAAATTACCTACAATCTATGCATACATTAAAACATTATCAACATTGATGACGTACTTACTAAATCAATTATTAGCTGCTTATGCACGTCATGTCATGCGGTTATCTTCAATTCTCAAACTGACAACTGGACAACAATAGTTCAACAATGTAGCACTTGAACTAGGCACGCACGAACAAGCGCAAGGTATACCATATGTATGATGTATGATCAATGTATGGGCATGTCATTATGATCATTAGTGCAATATAAACCTAAAACTGGAAAAGAACACTTTAGTTATCTGTCATACGGCTGTGTTGTGAAGTAGACTTCAAGCCTCTGATATATTCTTTGTATCAAATTATTAAATAAATATTCCTTTAATCAAAGTTCACAAGGTCAATGTGTAGATAATTTAACCTTATTTTGGTTTATTCGCCCCATCCTGTGTAAACCAATTAAGAGTTAATTTTAAAATTATCAAATCAGGTTAACTTTAATTTGAACGTGTTTAGAATGGCTCATGTAGTCAAACGAAGTAAAATTTCGAACGATTTATCTTCAAGTGACCAACCATCTTCATCATTATCCAGTGACCTTTGTTCTATATTTGCCGGCTCCAATGATAACGAAACCCAAAAATGTGGACAGGACATTTTCTCTGTGGAGCAAGTGTTCAGAATAGATTGGGTATTTGAAATAGTTATATTTATAATTAAAATGTCCAGCGATAAGAAGTATGATTGCAATACTTAATTCCCAAATTTCAACATTTTTGTTCCAGATTCGAGAGGAAATTTTAAATTACGTCATTCACGACAACAATCAAAATTTATCACGGGATCTGTTCGGAACTGTTCGAGTCGTCCAAAAAAGCTGGTTGTCAACAGCAACGAAACTGCTTAAAAAATGCAAGGAACCTCTACTCATCGAACTCACGCTGAGCAACAAAGCAGACAACACTAATGAAGAAAGGAAATTATTGGATCAGTTCAAAGCATTGTTTGGAGCTGTAACCAGACCAGAGGAGTCATATCTTCCATTCAAATTAACACTGGGTTCGGAATTCTTCCGTCGTGAAAACTACCAAAATTTACAATACTTCTTTACTCGTCTTGGAGATGAGCTAGCGGAACTTGAAATAATATATCCTCTTAATGGTGGCAATATGCCGGTCATTTTCCCATCGTTTTATTTCCCCACTTTACGAAAATTGTCCTTTCATTTTTCCGATGATGTTAACAACTCAATTGGTGAAAATCGTCCCAACTTTAAAGACAACACGTTTGGTCTTTGGCTCCTCCAATCCATTTTAAATGCAACGAGCAAAGTTCAGGAATTGGATATTTCTTACACGGCTCCCGATGAGGATGTGGTTCCAGAGACCTTTGAGTTTCTTCAATTGCCACCCACAATCGTATCTCTTAAACTTCGATTGTCACTTGGCAGCAAAACATTAGAAAATTTTCTTCTAGGGAATCACCTTCCTAATTTAAACCATCTTGAGTTACAAATGCATAATGAGCCGTTTGAAAAAGGCTTGATGTACAAAATCTTGGAACTGTTTCGAGAACCACTTGTGAATTTTCATGTCATTGGAATACGTAGTCAAGGTGATGGTTATACTCGCACCTATGTGCACCTTCCACAAATGGAAAAATTGGAGTCTATCAATATTTATAGTACAGAATGTGAGCTGGAGGATGAGTCTGAGAAGTTGACATGTTTGCAAAAGTTCGTTCCAAAGTTACACTGTCTTCATTTAGAATATCAAACGGAGGCCATGTTGAGAAAATGGGTTGAAAAGTCGATGTTCGGGAGTGTAAATGAGTTGAATGTGTCCATTGTAAGTGAATTTGTTTCTGTGGAGGAAGATGATTACTATAGATCACCTGGACAGGACACCATGACACAACTAAGTTCAACCTTTCCAAATGTTAAGACTTTCGTAGTAACCATGAACTTCAACTTTTTAGAGTCTCCGCAATTTATTTGCAAATATGAAAAAATTGAGAAAATTGACAATCAATTTTTATGGAAGTATTGAAGAAAATAGTTCAGATTTTGTGGATGCCGTGTTCACAGGATTATCGGAAATGACTGTCGGTGCTTTGAAGGAAGGTAATGTGGACATTTTGGAGTCTGTATTGGTGCCGAAAAACGGGAGGGAATTGTCTTTACGTAATCTTTCTAGTAAGTAAATTATAAAATTAACTTGTGTGTTTCTGTTAACTATTGATTACGAGCTTACGACTTAATTTGGAGATATTTTTGTGTTAGAATTGAAGATTCTTATTTTACGGACTGCCCATAAGAACGAGACTGAAGGAGAGGAAGAAATGTCATTGATTTCCGATTTGCTATTTGGTCAGGCTTTTCTAAAAATGCCAGAATTGCGCAACTTGTATCTTCACGGAAAATTTGAGGTGTGTTATTTATAATTTAAGTAGAAATGCCATAATTTTTAATTATGATAAATTATAGAATGTAAAATAATAAAATTATTTCCCTTTTATATCCCTCTAGGCTTCAGATAATATGAGGCAACTATGGACGGAGCAAGGGCGATTTATAAAATATTCTGCGTAATTGCTGCGTGCTTACGGCTTATGAGTATTCAACGAAATATTTAAAAATATATAATCATATAAAAAAAATTGCCCAATACGTTTAATTTGCTTACTTTGTAAGATGAATTATTGTGAAAAAAATATATATTAATTTTTGTAATTCTTGAGTAATAATTTTATAACGTTTATTTTTTAATGTAATGTATAGGCTTGGAATCTTTTTTATATTTATTTTTCTCGGTGACGTTGTGATAGTTTTTTTTAAAGAATTAACCACTCTTATCTTTTAAATCAAGGATGATAATTAAGAACCTATTCAAGATTCGTTAATTTCTAATTTGCTGTTTGGTCAGGCTTTTCTGAGAAGGCAAAAATTATGCAAGTTGTATCTACACGGAAAATTCCAGGTGGGATATTTATAGTATAATTTTGGTTGATAATTGAAATGTGGTTTATAAAATTGTTCATGTTTGATCATGAAAAAAGTTGCTTTGCTCATCTAATTCTGTATGGCTCTGTTACATTAAACTGTATTTACCTTCAAGCTGTGTCTTGCGAAACAACAATCTGGATTATATAAGTGTTTGCTGGTTCAAAAAGTATTTAAATATGTGGATTTGTTTTGTGCTTAACTATCGTGTGAAGTAACAACCAACAAAATATTCTGTATTGTAAATGCAATTGATCTCCAAAATGATATGGATCTTTTATGGAACATCCCTTTCTCATTACATGCTAGACAGCACAGCATTTTTACCACTTTTCCTCAATCTACATAAACCGGATTTTACATAATTTGAATAAGTTTGTACGCTAGTCATAAAATAAGTTTTGTGAAGGAAAATCAAATAGAGTTTCTTGTTTTTTTTCTCGTGCCGAGCATCTGTTGCATTTGTCCTAATAGCCATGCAGAAATCGGTTTCAGTTCTGTGTAGGAAAATGTGAAACTCTGAAAACAGTTTTTGTAGAGTTTCTATATAAAAAAATAAACGTGCCACTTCAAATTGTATTTGGGAAACAAAATGGTATGAAAAAATAACTTCAATTTATATTTTGCAATACAGATAATATATTCTTAATCCAACCCCAAATTGTACATCCTGACCAATTAGATAAATTTTTTTTTATTTGAAGATGAGCAGGATGGCCAATGAAGTTAAACGAAGGAAAACTTCCAACATTTTGTGTTCATGTAACAAGCCATCTTTACCAGTATCTTATGATGGTTGGTTTTTGGAGGATGATCACAATATCAAATGTCGAGAATGTGGACTGAAGATTCGTCCTGAGCAAAAAGTGTTTGGCACCAAATCGGTATAATTTTTTTATCAATTTTATTTCAGTTTATATTTCTACTATTTAGCCTTAATGAAATCCACATTACAAACCAATTGTTATCTTGCAGCTTCTGGAGAAAATTCTGACCTGTGGTATGCAAAGAAACGATGGAGAACTTGATCCAAAACTGGTTCAAAAAGTTCGGATCATTCAAAAAAGCTGGCTTTCAACAACAACAGAATTGCTGAGGAATTTAGGGAAACCTGTAATTGAACTAAGTCTCGATGAAGAAAATTCACTTGCCGAAAGCAGCGTTGTAAGGAAAAAGGGAAAATTGTTAAACAGGTTTATCCAAACGTTCACAACTAGTCAAGGGATAGTGGAATCATCTGCAATCCCATTTCGTTTGGACTTGTCCGTTGGATTTTTTTGGGAAGAAAACTACGATAGTTTATCTAGCTGTCTCGCTCGTTTGGGAAGTAGTCTATTCGCACTTCATATAAGTTATCCAGAGGATGGCGGTACATTGCCAGTTAATTTCCCAAACTTAAATCTTTCATCACTAACAGAATTGTCATTTCAATTTTCCGATGAAAGTATAGTAGATGAAGAAGCACGCGATGATGCTGTAACCCCATTTGGCGACAATGGTCGTGGCTTGTGGCTCCTCCAAGCAATTTTAAATGCAACTGCAAACTTAAAGGAATTTATTCACCCGTTTACGACGTTTCCTGTAGACATTCCTCCAGATTTTGAGTTTCTGCGATTACCCCCAACACTTACGACTTTAGACTTGAATATGAGACTGCGAAGCAAGGATTTAAAAGTTCTATTAAGAAATGACCTTCCAAACCTTACATGTCTGACGTTGTTACTAAATGATGCTCCATTTGAAGACGACTTGTTATATCAAATATTGGAACGTGTCCAAAATACTCTTAGACGTTTTGATATAGAAGGCTTGTCGAAGTTCGGAAATCCACGTCCACACACCCATTTGCGATTCCCTGCCATGGAACTCTTGGAACAAATCAGTATTGGGGTTGCGTGTTGCGAATTAGGACCTGGGGAATTGGAATCAGATTTGCATGAGTGCCTTCCCAATTTAAAATCTCTAGAACTCGTAAATCAAACTAAGATTGCTTTTAAAAAATGGATTGGAAAATCTACTTTTTTAAATGTTGAGGATTTGGAGGTATCCTTAGTAAATGAACATTTGAAAGAAGAAAATGAAAACAAATTTGTATCCTTAGACATAAAATTGATGAAAGGGATGCACAGGACATTTCCAAACGTACAAGAATTGAATATAACTTTCAATGTGAGCAACATGACTGGCCTTAACTGTATTTTCAAAAACATGACCGAACTGGTAATGTTGAACATCAACTTGAGAGGAAACTTAGACAACTTCAGTTCCGAGCAGTTCGACTCAAAAGTTCTAGGTTTGCCATTAGCACTTCTCACTAGCTTGAAAAAATACGATAAGATGATTCAAAATGTTGAATTCAAGAGCAGTGGCCAAGCTTCAATTAGAAATCTTACAGGTACTTAAAAATGTACATTTTTCTCATGTTATCTTTTTTACCAAACAAATAATATTTCTTATTTTTTATTGTTTCAACATTAAAAGTACTGTCCAAACTGGTTCTTTGGACAACCCACATTCCAGAAGATGAAGAGGGTTCCTTGCTATCCGGAATGCTAATTAAGCATGGTCTTTTGAAAATGCCAAAATTACGGGAAATTGAACTTTATGGGAAATTCAAGGTGATTATTTCATAAATTTAATTGGAGCAAATTGTTTGGGTTTCCCTGAGTGCTCTGGAATGATAATTAATGTTTGTTTTACTTTTGTCGTTTCACAGCCTGCCCCTGTCATTATAAAATTATGGGAGGATGAAGGTCGTTCGATGAAATATCAACCCGAATGAACTAAACATCCAATTTTGAGGAAAAAACTTCTGTTATTACATCACACAAAAATGCATACTTATTATTCCAGTTTCAAAGTGGTTTATAATATTTAAAAAATAATTTTACAATTAACATAATTTGTCGAATTTTATATTTATCATAAAACTCGAAATGGAACCTGTGAACAATTAAATATATTAAGACGCGCTACCTTTTTTTTATTAATTATCATGATTAGACCAACACCAAAATTTCCATCCTTTCTTAATTATGACCAACACAATTGTCTGCAAAATGAGGAAAGTGTACAAGAGAAAGGAGTTCTGTAGCATCAAAAAACCAACAGTTCATCGAAAATATTACTGAACCATCACCATCGTTCGTCATAACCATTAAATTTACCTATGCACACATTAGCACCAATATTCACATAGTAATTTAGGGTATGTAATTTTATATTATCTAAGCTGAGTTTCCCCATTTACAACGATTTGACTAACTACTGAAATGACAATGACGAGTTAGCCAACATTGTCAGCAATAAAGCTACTTACGCACGTATTGCATCTGTAAAGGTATGCCATGGTACATATTGGTATGTAAATGGTCTATGCCTGTGCTGCTATTTATAAATCTGAATACTTTTCTTATCTGTCATAATATTGAATATGACTGTGCTGTGAAGTTGGAACTAGAGAACTTCAAGTCTTTTATGTATTTTTAGTAACAAAAATACTTCTATATAAAAAAACAGGTCTAAGAATTGTTGGATGACCAATGTTACAATAATTTGTAAAGTAAAAATCCAATATTTTTTGGACAAGTCCGCGAGGTCAAGGAGTAGATAAATTTTGTGTGCAGGCAGTAGATTAATTCTATGTAGAAAGCTGTTAGCCAAAAATAATATTGCACACTGTACAAATTAACATTTGATTAAGTCTAATTCAAAGAAGTCTAAAATGGCTGATAAAGTTAAAGGAAGTGAAAATTTTAACGATTTATGTTCAAATGACTTGCCATCTTTATCAGTAGCTGGTGAGCATTCTTCTCTCCGTACTGGCTTCAATGATAACGAAACTCAAAACTGCGTGCTGGGCATCACTCCCGAGGAACACGTGCTCGGAATTGATTGCGTAAATGAATAATTATATTTATATACCTAAATTGAATCAATATATGACCATGATTGTTAATTTTAACCTGCCCAAAGTGCTTTAAATGTTAAACCAACTTAAATGTTTTTATTGCAGATCCGAGAAAAGATTTTGAACTACCTTATCTACAACAACCAACCGAAAATATCAGGAAAGCTATTTAACAATGCCAGGCTCGTTCAAAAAAGTTGGCTGTCAACGACAACAAAATTACTGAAAAATTGCAAAGATCCTCAACCTATTGAACTGGCGCCAGCAGCCGATGGAAAGGATACAGAAAAATTATTAAATCAGTTCAATGGAATGTTTGGAGCTGCCACCAGGCTCCAGGAGTCATTTCTTCCATTCAAATTAAAACTGGATTCGGATTTCTTCCGTGATGAAAACTACCAAAGTTTGTCAGACTGTTTTACTCGTTCTGGAAAGGAGCTGTTGGAACTTGAAATAATATATCCTCTTGATGGAGGCACCATGCCTGTCAACTTTCCACCCTTTCATTTCCTCATTTTACGAATATTGTCGTTTCAATTTTCCGATCAAGTTTACACACCCATTGGAGAAGAGAAGCAGGAAGATCCTTCCAATTTCGCCGACAATAAATTTGGTCTGTGGTTCCTTCAATCAATTTTAAGTGCAACTGAAGACCTTCAGGAATTGGTAATTCCTTTCACTGAAAAGGATGTAGTTCCAGTGACCTTTGAGTTTCTTCGACTACCCATCACCATTGTTTCCCTAGAGCTGGAAATTAAACTTAAGAGCAAAACATTGGAAACATTCTTCCATCGAAACCAGCTTCCGAAGCTTAGAGACCTGACGTTACAGTTACATTTAAAGCCGTTCGAGAAAGGTTTGATGTACAAAATCTTGAAACAGTTTCGGGAAACTCTTGTAAATCTTTACGTTGGTGGCCTCAGTTGTAGCGGTCGTCGCTATTCTCGAACCTATTTCAGATTTCCGGTAATGGAAAAGTTGGAATATATTAGTATTTACTCTTACCTTATGAACTAACACTAAGAACGAGATTGGAGAGCAGGGACAAGCGTCTTTGATTTCCGATTTGCTATTTAGCCAGGCTTTTCTAAAAATGCCAAAACTACGCAACTTGTGTCTTCACGGAAAATTTCAGGTGTGTTACCTACAACTAAATGTCAACTACTAGCAAGGTCATAATTTTTAATAATGAAAACTTATAGAATGTGAATACTAAAATTGTTTGCGATTATATTCCTCTAGCCTTCAGATAACATGAGGGAACTGTGGACGGAACAAGGGCGATTTATAAAATAATCTGCGAAATTGCGGGCAGTATTACTTCTTATGAGTAATCAATGAAGTGATCGAAACCGTGAAAATATCTGCTGCTCTTCTTACCCCAATTTTTTGCTTTGATTTGCATCTGATTGTTTAAAAATAATAATATGAGTATGTAAAAACTTACCTAATTCGTTTAATTTGCTTATTCTGCATGATCAACTCTTGCGAACAAATGTGTATTAATTTCTGTAATTGTTTGGTCAGGCTATTCTGAGAATGCCAAAATATTGCAACTTGTATCTACACGGAAAATTCCAGGTGACATATTTTTTTATTAAAATAATTAAGTTCGTGTGGTTTATAAAATTTTCATGTTTTTATTTCCACAGCCTTCACTT
>JAQFZG010004492.1:0-11679 GCA_034695465.1 Entomobrya nicoleti
TTTCCAGTCCACCTTGGAAATCTTCGGGTAAAACCGATGAGAGACTTGGCGACTTTGACCATCTTCCATCAACATCGATATACGAAAGCATATATGTATAAGTCTGATAATCTTCAATAAGTGTTAAAATACAAGGTAAATATGCTTTGTTCATAGTGTACGTTATGATAAAGATTAAATATCTATAAGGCAAGGTGTATATATAAATATGTATGCTGTGCTAATTAATGTAATGCAACACACCACTTCAGAGATGCTGACTTTTATGATAGCAACAGATGGTCAATGTTTCACAAAGGATATACTGTTGTTTTAAGAATTGCATATGGTATACGATATAACAGAAATTGGTGGTAATGGGTTAATGTAGTGAAATCATTATCGAAGAACTCATTTATCGTTTTATTAGAGTGTATCTGCTTTATTTTTACTGTGTAATGAGTGTATAATTGTTAAATTCTTTGAAACATCAAGCATTACTTTTTTAATATAAACTAAAAGCTGCAGGCCAATTTAGTCGATGAGTAACTATACAACTTAAATTACAGTAATATGTAAATTATATGAACGTAATCTATTTTTTATGTTTGGCAAGCAAACGAGCTACATTAAAATAAATCGTTTTTCCCAGACCAAAGATATCATTTGGCTGTAAAGATTATTTACCTGAAAGGGCAAGTCAGTATTTTATTTTGCCAAAGCGTTGATTACTATCCTGGTTACGTGTTCATTCCTTATAAAGCAATCTTTCCCATTCGAAAATATTTTTGTGGAGTAATTCTGCAGCTCGTGCTGGTTTCGCTACGTGAACTTGATCTGATAGCTTTGCTTTGCCCAGTACATAATTGATTAACGTTTTGCCAAATACGTATTGATGTAAAATATATCAGGGTTTCGCTTAGTCTTGTTCGAGATATAATTCGACAGATATTCAGTAAGAGATATAATTTTGTTGTGTGACCCTACGAAATATTTTTTGTAGAAAATCAACGATCTACAATCGTTGATCTCTATGAGCATATTTAATGTAAACTCTTGAGCTTGGTTCTTGTACACAAGCACTTGCCTACTGTTAACACAAAAAAATTCTTATGCAAGCAAAAAACAAGGCGATGGCAAAACGATATCTTCTTCAGAATCTTTCGATGTTTTAGGTTTATTCATCGTAGGCTGATCAATAATTTATTTTCGTCTTGAATTCGATTCACATAATTCAATAAACTGTAGTCAGTTTAACCTTACACTTAACACGACACTCAATCAGTATCGCCGTACGTGACTTTTTAATTTCAGAATTTTAAGCAAAATGGCAGAAATTCTAAAACATTGTGGAAGTGACTCCAAAATATCTGGCCCATTGCGTACCATTCCACTTGAATGGTTCACTCCTACCCAACCAACATATTCGTCAAAACTTCTGAAAGCCTTTACAAGAGAAGAAATTCTAGTGAACTACTCTCGAAAGTGTTCCATTTCAGCAGCTACCCTTTTAGTAATAATATTTCAAGCAATTCTCGACACAATATATAGTTCAGCCTCAGACAACAATGACCTAATTCTTTGGCTTTTAATCATTTTGTTAACTGTTTCCAACTTTTATGTTCGTTTCTGTCGGCAAAACGCTTCTGAAATAGCTGAGTTTTTAAACGGGCTTATACAGTTTGACGTCATGTACCCCAAAAAACCAAAAAAGTTAAAAGAAATGTCGATGCAGGAAATTATGAGTAATATTTTGGTCAAGGCAGCGTTCATATCAGAAGTAGTGATTCCTGTTGGAGCGGTATTTGGTCTACATTGGAGTGACCCAAGAAAGTCGTCGTTGGCTATGTATTGGCTAATACCGAAAGTGGACCACATCAGCGATAATATATTTGCTCATGGTTTTCGAGTCGGATGTAAATTAATTGTGATTATATTCAACTTTTGGATGTGGGCATTTGTAATAACAGGACCTGCTTATACAGTTGCTCTTATGGTTAATCTTGCCATGACATCCATGCTAAAAAATATCGAAACGTAAGATGTCAATTTCATAAATAACATTTTTATAAACTAATGTCGCTAAACTGAAGTTCGTTTTATTTCTCTCATAGATATTCCAAACTTTGTGGAATAAGCACGTGTAAAAGCTTATTGATTTACCATAGAGCTCAAGTATTTAGGCACATTCAGCTATTAACAGCTTTACTAAATTCTTTCCAAAAGGGTCTTCCAATTCTAATTGTAATTTTCGGGGCCATTTTGCTTCTGACGTTCTCCTTGTCAACGATCCTTTTACAGTCGAATACGGATTTGGGGTTTTTGGGCACACTTGTGCTCTTGGTGTTCGATTGTACTTTGGTTGATTTGGTGTATCTTGGACAAATGGCAATGGTTTACGAAAAATCAGTTACACAACTTAAAAGAATGACTCGGAATACAAATTCTCAGTTGTCTGCTAAGATGCGCAAGTGGGAGCACAGGTTTTATTTATCCTGTGCCCCGCTCAAAATTATGATATCAGGGGCAGAATTTGTGGATTCGTTTTGTCCACTAAATTGCCTTCAGTTGGCGGTTACTCTAACTGCCAATGTCGTGATTCTAAGTGGAGTGAAGTAATCATTATTGATAAACTTTGGCACATAGTTCAATTTTATAATTCAATTCAAATATATTGTTTTAGAGATGTTTCAAATTTATATAATTATCATTAATAGTTTAGGAATAGTTATTACGATATTTTAATGTGAGGCTCCAGAATCCGTACTTCTATGTTGAACATATATGAATATTTTAGCAAGACGACGTTCCAACTTAATCTCAACTATTAATCAATTATTCATATCTACCGCACACAATGGCTACAATGAATATAACGAAAACTATATAGTCATCTAACAGAGCAACATTTATATTTTATCACTTCCTACGTAAAACGACAGCATATCATATAATAATTACCATAGCATATATAATAGTTCGGCTTTTACCAAACCCATTTCAATAATTATCTCAGTCATATTGAAATATAAAGAAATACTTGAAAGAATCAATACATCGTTGATAATGGGAAGTAGACATAAATATTTAAAGTTATGGGTGTGTATATTCTTAGTGTTGGTTACGACTGCGTCACATATTCAATTCCATAAAGGAGATCACAAAAGTAAAAAAGTTAAGACTTGTACAAACATTATATTATTTTTAAATAGTGCAAATTTTCAAATATTTGGATTTCTCGATTAGGATCATACCTCGTCTTTGAAAGCAACGCCACATCAAAATGTAATAATATTCCAAGGAAGCTATTAACCGAATGGAACTTTGTCAAGACTGATACTTGCATGATGGTTTATAATGATTTCCATTGCCGATCGCTAACAAGTGGAAGATTTGAACCAGGCACAAGGTAAGATTATATTTTCAACACTTTTTACTACATTTGGGACACAAAACTAATTTTGTGTTTTTCAAAACTAACTAAAGCTTTACTCGTGACTTTACGATATATTCCTTCCACGTCTGTAATAACCACGAAGGAGGTCTCCAGCTCAATCTTGACTTTACAGGATATTTTTCTGGATGGACCCAGAAACCAAGGGTTTTGGAAAGTTACGAAGATGTTTGCGAATGTATAAATATTCCCAATTCTGTTCATGACGTGAAATACTGGTCTATTAATAATCATGGGAATGAGTTAATGGCGTACTACGAACTCAACTGTTTAGAAAACTTTGCCGAAGCAACCTATATTCTTGATGGACATTCGTATGAGTCAAGAAATATTTATCATTTGAAAAATAATAACCGCAAAGTAGAGTCTGTTGGACCAGCAAAGAATTCCACGTATTTTCAAAATAGTTGTTTAAAACTGGGTAGTGCCTTATTGCCAGAAGTAGATCTAAGTGAGGAACATTGGGAAATTGTAAAGCCAAAGAAAGGAAGTAATATTGGTGCAGATATTATCCAAAGGAATATATTGGCTTTACTGGAAACGCATTCTGAAGAAATAAGGGACCTTGACGAGAAAACCCATAATGTGGAACAAAAACTGAACCATTTTAAAACGAACCTTGACCAAATACTTGAAAAACATAAGCAAGAACTCCAACAGTTTACCGACAAAATCAAACAAGATTTACAAGTAGCATATGCAAGAGAACGTTATATGCCTACAGAAGCTTCGGTATTACATTAAACATATGCTAATTACAGACCTTATCATGTGAAATTTAAAAAATCTTTTCTTTCTTTCTAGGAGCCTCTCGAAAGTACCACTGAGGATGGGTTGGGTCGAATGATTTAGTTTCGCATTTAAATCTTAATTTAAAAAAACTTCAATATACCTAAATAATTTTCATATCACTATTGTAGCACTAAAATATTGTTTATTTATATAACTTTCTATTTATTTAAATTGTAATTAACAATAACATATTACATAGCTAAGCAAAATTCGGTGTAATGTCCATTAAAGTTTATGGGACATTCAGTAGTCCCGATATCCGATGTTCAGGTAATGTTCAGTGTTTTTCCTAAGGTATAAATCGCGTAAGCTTGTGTTGGGTGTGGACCCGCTTTGACATTTGTATCAACAATTGTTACAAAGTTTAGTACTGATTTTATGTTCTTGGCAACGCCTAAGTCTGATTGACATGATAAAACTTGGGCAAATGAAAATTGTAGTGAAAGAACCAGTTGGAAAATGAAAATAATAAAATCAAATTTTTCAATTGATTTAAATTTAAAGGCAGTACTATTTTACCATGGATTTCAAATGTATAATTTGATGTAAAATATGTTTAAATTCATGACTGTTGTAGACAGATAATACGACTGCCTTTAACTACACCGTGTTTGTCTAAAGTCTCAAATTAAAAGTCATATAAGATTAAATAAAAAAAATACTTAAGCTAATTGCTCGTTTCTTGCGAAAAAAAACAAAGCCACATGGTCATAGATTTGGATCATTTGGATCAACTCAACGAACCATTTTAATCTATGTTATTAATTACTTACCCGTCGTTACAGCACACCATGAGTACAATGATTATGACGAAGAGATACATAACAGAGCAAAATTTATCGTTTATCACTTCCTTTGTACATAATACGATTAATCACAATTAAATATTACCAAAGTTTTTAGGATTAAACCAATTCTCTGTTAAATACATAATTATATTCTTTTAAGAATCTTAACAAACATTCATCAGGACAAATACATAATTGAAAATGAGAGCTTGTCTTGATAATTTGAACACAATACTGTGTTTAATCATAGTGTCGGTTACATATGGATCCCATATTCAGTTTCATAAAGGGGACCATAAAAGTAAAAAAACCAAAGACTAGTATACAAATTATACTGTTTGGGAAGAGGGCAAATTATCAAATATTTCTTTTCCCAATTAGGATCATACCTTGTCTTTGAAAGCAACGGTACATCAAAATGTAATAATATTCCAAGAAAATTATTAACTGAATGGAACTTTGTCAAGACGGATACTTGTATGATGGTTTATAATGATTTTCACTGCAGATCACTCACAAGTGGAAGATTTGAACCGGGAACAAGGTAAGTAGCTATTTTTAAAAAATATGACTAAAATTAAATCATAAATCTAATCGGAATATATGTGTTCGCAGTTTTACTCGTGACTTTCTAATATATTCATTCCACATCTGTAACGAAAACGAAGGAGGGCTCCAGCTAAATCTTGACTTAACAGAATACTATTCTGGAAGCGATAAATTACCAAGAGTTCTGCAAAGTTACAAAGATGTATGCAAATGCATCAATATTCCCAGAAACGTCATTGATATGGATTACTGGTCTTTAAACAATCACGGCAATGAGTTATATGCTTACTATGAGCCCAACTGTTTAGAAAAAGTTGTATCAGCAACTTTTATTCTGGATGGACAGTCATATGAATCAAGAAATATATATCATTTGAAAAAGTCAAATAAAAAAATATTGTCAGTTGGACCAGAGAAAAATTCCACATATTTCTACAACAGCTGTTTAAAAATGGGTACTGTCACGTTGCCAACAGTAGATCTAAGTAAGGAAAAAGAGGAAATTGAAAATCCAAAGCGAAATAGATACACGGAGGCCCAAACAAGCAAAAGTGACGTAGAAGCCCTAATCCGAAAGCACACTGAAGAAATCAAAGAAATATATGACAAAAACCGTGCCCTGCAGGCAAAGCTGGATCAATTAAAAATGAATATTGATCTCATACTCGCGAAACAAAAGGAAGCGTTTCAAGCATTCGCAGACAAAATCAAGGAAGACTTAAAAAAAGCTTATGCAAAAGGAAAAGATGAAAATTCTCAAACTGAAGCTCCGGTATTGGTTTAAAACATAAGCTTACTAATAACTTAACCATGAAGGGATATTGTAAACATATTTTCTTTTCTTTTTAGGAACAACTTGAAGATACCACGGATGATGATGGTATGATTGATGGGCGTTTGATTTAGTTTCCAATTTGAATCTTACTTCCTAAGGAATCAACGTACATATTTTTATGTCATAATTGTAGTAAAATATAACATCCATTTATATAACTAACCGTTATTTTACATAATGAAGTTTGTGCGTGCTTCAATTTAAAATTTATTAACGTTTACTACGACTTCTTAAACAGTTAGTATTAAAATGTTTGCAACATTCAACAAGGTAGAAATGTAAGTTATATGTACAATATTGATGAAATATTCTACGCCGACCATTGAAAAGTAGTTTACTAAATATGTCACAATTAATAGTTTAACACTCAAAATATCGAAGGCATTCAGAATTCCATATTAAAGTTATTGAAATTCTAATTTATTTGAAGATAAGTGTAATCAGTAATGGCACAAGTAAATTAAACAAATAACTTTCATTTGAAAATTGATATATTGGGCTTACAAGCTATTAAAACTGATAGCCAGAAATTTTGCAATTGCAAATGAAACTGCAAATGAGATTTGCCCGTTTACAAAACAAAAACATTTTAGGTAATTTCCTAGATTAATTACATTAAATTAATTATGTGCTCTAGGGCCAAAAAGCTTAATGAAATTAAGCAAAAAGAAAGCCACATGTAAACTACTATTTTTATAGCTTCTAAATTCGCGGATTCAAATGTAAAAGATACACTTTCTTTATTTTCATTTGTTTGACTCAATAGCTCATTCTTTCGTTTCACAACATCGCTGAATTTGAAAAGTACTTGCTTTTGAAGGTAATTGTCATAATTATTTCTGTATCGATCATAAATACCTGACTCTGTTAGTTGAGCTAACGTGATCTTAAAATCCTTCAAATAGTAATACTGCATATGTGTAAACCAAAGAAAATTTTGAGTAAACAGCGCTTGCTGTTTAGTTGACGGTTCAATTACACTTCGTTTATCCATTGCTTTAAATAAATTCTTCAGGAATCGCACACTAGAAATATATCGCAATCCTACTGAGCTATACAACAGTGCAATTCTACTACTCGTTGTGCATGTAGAACTTTTTGGATAACCTTGTGTTATACCTCTCGTAAAATATGTTGCAAAATAAGTACACTCAACAGCTTTGGCGTTTGAAATATTCTGGATGTATGATGTTAAGTTATTTAATAGTTTTAAAACTTTTAAGCTAGACACCAACTTTGAACGGAGTTTAAGGTGAGACATTGCGCTTTGTTCTAAAATTTCATAGATGTTCACTGAAAGGTCATATTCCATAAATATAGTTATTGAAGTTGAAATTTCGGTTTTGTCTGCAATTATGCTGGAGTTCACAGAATTGAAGAGGTCCTCAAAAGTAAATGGTAGGTTGGTTGGTGTAAACGCTTTGCTTAAACTGGCGTAAATATTTGATGTGTATAATGTCCTGAGAATGACCGCTGTAAATACCCATGTCGATATGAGTATTGCTACCTTGTTATTAATATATTTAAACTTTATATAAAGTTCTTGTTCTACAAGAGCCGATAACATCCAGACTGAAAACCTGAGCAATCTCAGGGTATTGTTGTTTCTGTTTAGTAAATTCGTTGTTAATGTAGCAATGCCAATTAGTGCAGTTGCCAAGGAAATCCAAATCAAATGTGAAAATGGCGACATAAAAGCAGCAAAGTTTGAGGTTGTTCGTTTGTTGAACTTGGACGATTCATGTGGATCTAGCAACACAAAATATTGAATTTTATCGAATTGGACACCAAATGATATTGGATTTTGGAGATATGGGTATCCAAAATGCGAATAGGTAAAAATCAACTCGAATTCTACTCTCAATTGGCATGCGTTTGTACAATTTTGTTTGCGGGTATAAACTGAGACAACGCATTGATGTTCGGTTGGGGGTTGTTCAATACTAGATAGTTTCAAGTTTTTGAACCTCTTATCACATAAGTGATAAGAGGTTCAAAGAGTGATAAGTTTTCCAATATGCAGGTGGTGGATCCCATGATACTCCTAAATTATTAAGAGGAAAGTTGAAATTATTCCACATTTCTAAAAAAGGTGTTTTCTCAGTGTTAAAAGCGAGCTTTACAAACATAAGTGTGGTAACGCGGGCGTGAAATTCGACCTCAGCATTAAATATTTTAGATTTGGTGCATGATATACAACCGATGTCCACTTGCTGTAGACTTAGGCTGACATGAAGTACAATTGAGCTTTCCACAATTCGAGGTAATTTAATAAATAATGGATTGGAATGTGTGGTACCTGCAGTATGAGAGTGCACTAAAACAAAATAGTTTGGTACAATTTCCCCAACTATAGTCCGGGACAAGTCTAAATTATTTTGTGGTATTGGCGTAAAATTTGGAAAGAATACTGGTGTTAGATTATGTTGAATATTTTCAGATGAATTTTGGTTTTCTGAAAATAACAACTTGGCTGTGCAAAAACTTCCAAATTTAATCGATTTTAGGCTTTCCCATTCAAACAAAAATTGTTTTATGGACCAAATATTTGGTCGGTTTGGGAAGAAGTGAGTTCTTGCTTCTGAGCTTTTATTATATATTGTCAACAAAAGTGGAAATTTCTTTTCAAGAACTAGATTGAACAAAGTAGAAAAATTACTTTTTGGATGCTCCAATTCTAAGGAAAAAATGTGAATTGTACAACTTATGGGAAACACTTTCGTAAAAATGAATTTGTTGGTAGAAAAATAAGTTCTAGTTAGACGTGGTACTACGAAAGTAAACACCAAAATCGTATGCCAAAAGTTGTGCATTTTGTGAAATGTTGTAAAAGAATAACAGTATTTAATAGCAGAATGGAGTAAATATTCTTTCTATTCAACAAGAAATCAGACTGTCTGCTTCTGTTGGGGTATTAAGGTTCAATGTTTGTTGATGGAGTTGTTCAGAGTTATTTGTTGAAAAAACGTTGTATTATTTATACAGTATTTACCTATATCTACAATAACACTTGAATTACTAAATAAATGTATTTGTATTAAATGAACACATGAATTATTTGTTTAAATTTTTGAAGATATTCGATGGCTATTTAAAATAACGAATTAAACCAAAATACAAAAAATAATTTACTTATATTGCTACTGTTTTACATGAACTTGGTAAGAAATTACATAAACCCTATGTAATTTGCCCCTATACCAGCGTAGATCTCATTATGTAAAAACTGCAATTTTGTAGACTATTGTTTTTCATTCACAATGATAATTACTATGATACATGCATTGTTTTTAGTCATGCACTTTAGCAGAGATAAAACCAAACAATTTTTGCGTCATTAAACCTGACTTGATTTGTGATGGAAAAGAGCTAATAATGGCTTATTTATGTATCAGCATGCTCCTATTATAAAGATATGGACATGAAATAGACTACTTGAACTAACGATATAAAAAGAATAATTTACGGTTAGGGAAATCATGTGAACTAGTAAGTTAAAAAATTAAAACAATTCAGTTCGAATAATTTTTTAAATCAATTTCACTTAATTATTGAGATAATAAGATGGTCAAATTAATGTCTTGCAGTAATGCTTTTAGTAGCGAAATTTATAAATGTTCACTAATAAATACTATTATATTCTAAAACCACTATTTGTTTTGTGAGTAACTACAAACTTTACTTTAAATGTTGGTGTACTGGTGTAATATATTTAGTAAAAATGTCGCCTTGTGCGGGTATACCTGTAATATTAGCACATGTAGTTCTTTGGACGTTTTACTCCACTCCTTTGTGCTTAAGCTGCAACCCAGACCCTATGTTTGGATTTCAAAAATATCAGCGTAAGGTTCACCATAGTTCTGAAATATTTGGGTCGAAATCTACACACTACTCAGAAAACAACAATAAACTACACGGTGAAGTTAACATAACAATAAGACTAAATGTTACCGGAAATATTTCGTACCACAAAAGAAAAAATTCAAAAAGAAGGCAACTTGTTTTTCCACCTGTTGAGTTAGTTAAGCCGCACAATATTAGACCTAAGAACTCACTTCATCGCTTGAGTCGAGTAAAAAGGGACGCTGAAGCGGTTTCAGGTATTTTACGACATGCTTTTATAAACTGATATTTGAAATAAATCATTGAGAATTGGAGTTTCCAGTCATTATTCCAAAAAAAGATTATTGGATACAATTCTCAGCGGTTTTCAAATCAGACATATGAAAGCATTCAATTTCAGAGTCACCCATTCCTAGGAATGCAACTAATTTAGTTTCAAGTGGAGGCGGTAGTGCTAAATCTAAAGCTGTTACAAATATTGGAAACGGCTGGTCAAGGTTGGTGAACTTTTTGCGGTATATGTTATAAACTAATTCAAAATATTTTAATATTTTCTACTAAAAACTTATATATTTGCAGGTCATATGCTCCAGGATCTGGTTTTAGTAATGCGGAAACACATGTAATAAATGGAGGCAACGCAGTTGCACTAGCTGCAGCCTTAGGTGGGTTATCAAGATAAAATTTTCTTCAGTCATTTCTACTGTTTTAAATAATTCTATACAGCTTTGATTTCCTTCCAGAGAATGACTCTTTCGCTTTAGCCACTAGTCTAGATGGTGGTCACGCTTTGGCTGCATCTGAGTCCGGGCAGAGTGGAAATGCTCTTTCTACTTCAGCTTCTGAAGGGAACGGGAGTAGTCTGGCTGTGGCTACCGTTTTAGAAGGGGAAGCAGTAGCTACTGGGTTTTATGAGATTATAGCATCTGATACGAGTCATACGAATGACTACCCTCCACTTAGGCCTGCACAAATAGATTTTGATGAACCATTCTTCAGACCGGGGTTGAGGACCACAACAATACCGACAGGCGTACAAACAACCCCTTTCCAATTGGAACATAGTAGCACTGCCGCGGAAACTGAAGGCCCATTTTCAACAAACGAATCCTATATCCCACAGTCAACAACCGCATTCGACGTCCCATCTTATTCCGAACTCAACTTCCGATCGACAACCAAACTCGACATTCCATTAACAACCGAGCTCGACGTACCATTGACAACCGAAATCGACGTACCATCGACAACCGAACTCGACGTACCATCGACAACCGAACTCGACGTACCATCGACAACCGAACTCGACGTACCATCGACAACCGAAATCGACGCACCATCGACAACCGAACTCGACGTAAAATCGACAACCGAACTCGACGTACCATCGACAACCGAACTCGACGTACCATCGACAACCGAACTCGACGTACCATCGA
>JAQFZG010004493.1:0-11678 GCA_034695465.1 Entomobrya nicoleti
ACCGTGTAACTTAGAAAGCAAAAGTAGATATTGGTTAGTAGCGCTTACGAAAAAGTTCTGACGAATTTGATTAAAAGATAAAGATCTAGGATGCAAACAAGTTTTCATGGTTAAAAAGTTAAACTTATAAGAGTGTAAAATGTTCGATTTTATTTATATTTCAGTTATAATTATACATGTATGCTAATATTTAAAGCCGTATACACCATAAAATTACTTTAATTTGTATATGTAATTTAAGAAAAACATTTAAATGAGTAATCAATTGAATTAAAATGTGTTAGCAGTTCAATTTACTACATGATAAACCTACCCAATACTTCAAATATTTTTTTTAAACATTCATTAGCCATTTATTGAATAAAAGCTGAGTATTTTTGATAATCGATATTTCTTCAACTTGAAAAATTCTAGCTGGAGACACACTCTCATTCTGAATTTTTATTTTCCCCTGGTTAAAAGCAATACTTGCACACTTAAATTCGCAGACAGATCCAAACATCTTAAAGGTGTCAGCTCTTCGAGAAAGTTACAGTCACCAAACCCAATTCTTATTTTGTCACAAGATTTGAAAAACTTACGACTCCAAATTCTGTCATATCTGTTTTGATAATTTAACCATTTTACATTGACAAGCACTTTCTTTGACATGGTATAAGTCTGTACCATTCCTCCAAGTACAAATAATACAAAAGCAATACTATTCACTAATGCTGCAATTATTGCAACCAATACAATGGAATTGAAACCTGTGATACTAGAATTACCTACATTTACTATAAGAACCAAACTAATTGAAGCGATGATTATGTTATCACCAACAATAATCGCTAAGCAATTTTGCTGAACTTTATTCAACAAAGTATTAAATATTTGAAGCTCTCTGTATATCAATGAGTCTTGATGTATATTTGGAGAGTTTTTAAATACTGTCAAAAAGCATTTTATTCTCTCCTTAAAAATTATGACCGAAATTATATGAACTACAACGCAATAAAATAAAACCGTGTTGATACCAAAGTATAATGCAGAGATATTTACAAGCGATATTATAATTTTTGAAATTAGATTCAATAACGTTTGTAATACGCTAAATGCAGCAGAGTTCTTACAGCTACACTCAAAAATTAGAAAGCAACCAATTAAGGATGGCTTGCACGGGTTACTCCAGTGAAACCCTAAAACAAAGAAGGGTGGAAATATGGCACACGAATATATTACAACTGGTACAAAAAGCAAAATTATAGTGTCGAATAATGAGTTGTTGATTGCAGTGGATTTTTGGGGAGTTGTTTTAAATTTGGGATTAAATTCAAAAATGTTATTGAGAAAAATTGATAATTCTGATTGCTTATTACGACACACGGTAAGGTAACAAGTTGAGGAAAAATCGATAAGGAACACGAGCCATGCTAATATTTGATCGGACGCTGAAACTTTCCTTGAATACGAGTGTGTGAGGTTACCATGGAAACACTGTTTTGACAGTACACATGTTAAAACTAAATGCAATATACATTTAAATTTAAGATGAGCTTGCTCAGGTAAGCTTTTTGGTAAAAACGTTACTTGTTTTGAAGTTTGTGTGACTGTTAGTAATCTTACTGGAGTACAACGAAACTTCTCTACGTATCTTATGGTGATGCTAACTAGTTACGATTTGTTCAAAAACTTAGATGGGATAATTTTTGAAGCCATGGTGCAATGATGTAAAATATATGAAATAATTTTATTTAATGTCAAAAATGGAAATGAAAGCATTCGATTTTATTTGTTGTAGGTATCCACGAAACTAAAATATGATACCTGAGAGCTGTGAAATAAGTTTTGGAAATAGCTGCTATTCAATGAGAAGTCAACACAACCACGAAGTTAAATGGTTTTCCGAAATAAAACTTTATTTTTATTCCGAACATATAAGCTTTTAAAATGTTTATTTTTTCGTTGGTTAATGAATATTACTTTAACCATATTATTAGTTTTTCAAATATTAGTTTTGAGATAGCAACTTATTAAGAACAGGAGTGTGTCAAATGTCCAATAATAACTGTCGTTTTACGATTAATGATAAATTTTCCTTACATGTTTTGTGCTAAAACTACTATTTGTATAATCATGTTCGCTAAATTATCGGTAATATCTTAACATATGCTGGACTTTGAAGAATATTACAAGACGAAAATATGTATTAATTGAAGATAAAATCTTTGGCTTAGTCCGGCTGGTGCCAGACACTATTGGTTAGTAATTAAAATATTTTGGTATTTTAGAAGAACACAGTGTTGAACTTTACGAGAAATATTTATTTTGCTTGAAAAAATATCAGATTTTATTTTACAAAATATTCCAGGCAACTATTTTTTCACAGCTAAGTTCAACGAAGAGTTTTACAAAATATTCGCATGAGGAATATATGTTGCTTCGGTAAAAATTCACCAACTAATAATAACATATTTCTGTAAAAGTTTGACTTTGAGTTTGATTTTCTGGGATATTTGATTTGCTTGTTTAATTTTATAACTGAAAACAT
Organism: Entomobrya nicoleti; assembly: GCA_034695465.1. NCBI lineage: Eukaryota > Metazoa > Arthropoda > Collembola > Entomobryomorpha > Entomobryidae > Entomobrya > Entomobrya nicoleti. Next base: position 2,531 of record JAQFZG010004493.1, read on the forward strand.
GTTTGTACTAACAATTAAAATTTAAAGTAGCAGTTTATTTGTCAAGCCACAAAGTCGAGTGACAATCCTAAGTAAACTTTCAGAAAATGCTAGTCTATAAACATGTATATTTGATCTAAAATATTATTCCAAAATAATTGTTAAACACGCAGTCTATATCTGAAATCGCTATTAAGTTTTGAAGTATATGGATAATTTATACACTATTACCAATCTTAACTGAACGAATATGCAAACATGTTTCCATAATAACAAACTTAAAAGCTTGGTATATAGTCAAATATTGATGCTGTCATTCAACAAAAACAATCCCACAAGGTAACGCTTAGTTAACTTACAATATTTGAACGGATACATACAGTGTAATTTATTTATTAGTGTGAGTCTATTGTGCAAGATTTGTTGTTATTTTGAAATTTAAAATTGACATGCAAAGTATCCACAAATTTATTGATGCCTTAAAAACTATAATAATACCAACAAATGTCTTTCTATTTCCGCAAAAAAAAATTGAGTACTCAATCACATCATTTTTGTGCGCTTCTTGTCAACACAGAAGCAATATATATTACTACAAAGATCTTGAATAAATTTGTAAACGATTGCATTACATAGTAAAACTTAGTTTTGTGCCAATTACTGTACACTATGTATAAATTTAATTAAAGCATAATTATAAACATATCTCGTCTGCTACTAGCCCACAAACCTCGTCAATAAAGGAAAACGGCTCATGTATGACTATGTAGACATATATTTCCAAAATAACAAAATTGTCCTTCAAATCGGATTTAAGATTTCCCCAATGTTCTGAAAAACATTGTTTAGAGAGTTATATTCAAGAAGCAGAAAATAACTCTTTAATGATGGTTTAAATGGGTAATTCCAGTAAACCCAAACACAAAGAAAGGTGAAAATATAGCGGAAGAAAAAATCGATAATTGTACGACAAGCGAAGTAAAAAATTCGTAAGTTTCAATTCGATGGGTTGAGAACGATATGATCCTTTGTTTGTAATTAAAAATATTGTTTATGTGAACTGATAATGAAATTTCTTCATCACAAATATAAAGTAGACTGGTTGATGTTAAATTGACTAAACATACTAGCCATTAGACTATTTGACCGTCAATACTTGATGCACCATGACAACGAAAACTTTGTCCTTAACTCTGTTTCATGCAGTTGAGTATAGAGACGGTACATTTTTCACAATATTGCATAAAATAATTAAAGAGGTTTGAAACCTTACGCAAATATTACTAACACATTTTAATAAAGGTAAACCAGCATTTCCATGGAATCATTTGGGCGTAGTTTTGCATTAGTAGTATTCAATGATAATTTTTATCTTCTGAAATTAAATTAAGAAGCATTTTATGTAAACATTTATGTAACAATATACAATAACATTTTTTGTAAGTTCTATAAGCTTATTTTTTTGAGCGTTTGCCTTACAGTTGAATTACACATGATATATTTACAAAACTAGTTCAAATTTTAAAAACTGTTAATTTTTAATAAGAAGCGTAATTAAAATGTTCTGGAAAAAATAATTTGTAATCAGGCAAGAGTCTTCACCGACTGTCTAGTCTTCTACATGAATTATATATTGAGTGTGTATGTACAACTATAGAGCATATCAATTTACGAAACGAGCTTGTTCAGGTTTTAAAATCACAATATTAAATCTATGTTATTTCTTCAACTTCAAGCAAATTTCCGAAGAAAAGATTTACATAAATATGTCAAAGGTTTGAAGTTAATTGTTTTATAATCTCAGATAAAAAGAACAAAACAATATTCATAATATCTGCTCTTCAGACTAAAAAAATAAGCACATGCTCAAATTAGTTATTAAATATTCAAACATGCGTCATTTGATTATGTGGTTTGGAAATTGTTTTTTTAGTGAACACAACTTAATTTCAGTCTTTAAACACTTGACCAAAAACAAGCAAGTTGTTTTTCTGGCATTTATACAGTAAGTAATTCAAGCTGAGCTTCGTTTATTAGTGATTTGACTTCATGCCCTATAAAGCTTTCGTGGTAGAGCTGGCCTAAGCTGTTTCACAATGCTTGCAAGGGCAACAATCGAAATTATTCAAGCTGTTGTATATTTATCGCACAATTTGTTAAATGTGCTTCCAATAAAATTCCATTCTAGATATGCTCTTGTTTACAACAACTGCAGATTGTTTAAATTTGTCTGGTCACTTGTACTACTAATTTCCTTAAGCCTAACAAGCTTTGAGTTTTACTACTTTAGCTCCTTGGTATTACAAAAGAATTTTGTAGTTATACTTTACCATGGACTTTTGCTAATCTTAAAGTTCTCAGTTTCGATTGTATATGTTGTACTTACTAGAAATGGCCCAGAGCTCTGTGAACTTTTTAACGCTATATTTTGTATTTCACTTAAAATTCAAACAAAGGTTTTCGATAAACGGTCAATAAAAACTTCGACACAGGATGATGCTATTTTTGCATTGATGTTGACAGGATGTGTTGTATTTATTTTACTGTTTTATTTTGTAGGTGTCCCTACTGTATCATTTTTCCTACCTTGTTTTCATCAAACTCCGATTACAACGTGGCTAATCGGCACATCCAACTCTTTACAAGTTCGACTTCTAGTAAGCTTAATAAACTTAATATTTATGTTACCTATTGGACCGGTTGCAGCGTTCTGGGCCATAAGCATGTTTGCGGCGTTTAAGTGCATCAACAAAATGCTCGCCAGACTTAAGTAAGTCATGCTAAATAAATTATGTTATGGTTTAATTACAATTTATTAACTAGAGGTTTTATCCATTAGGTTCAATTGGACACCAAACAATCAACATAACCCGGAAATTTGTTTTCTGGTGGCAGGCCACCACCAACAAATACAAATCCTTGTACGACTTACTAACGTTTGTTATCAGACACATCTTTTGCCAATGGTTCAATTTAATGGGGCAATTATTTTAGTTGTACTTTTATATTCAACGATATTGTTTCAAAAATATTTTCCTATTTGTATAACATTTTTTCTGAATTTCACCTTTGTAGTTGGGGTTGCGGTAATATGTTTAATACTTCATACGGGTAGTCAACCTATTTTAAAGTCTCGTAAAGTTTTGCACAACTGGAAGTTATTTAACCAAGGTTGCAAGTGCAAATGGACAAGGAAATTTCTTCGAAGTTGTCCTAACGTTGTATTGCGTATGGGATCGTTTCATGCTCTAGATAGAAGTAGGGCACCCAGTTTAATGCGATTTGTGTTGCAGCGAACATTTTGTCTTATAAAATCTACTGGGGATATAAGTGAGATCTCTGTATCAATTCCTACATAAAATCACAACAAAATTTCGCAAATAAAATAATTTTCGCAATTTTGTCCTGAAAAGCTTATTATTTTCGAATCTTCGTTTCAGCCAAAAAAAATAAAAATAAACGATAAAATTTATTTCAGTATTTAAGTTTTTCGATTACCAAACATGAGGATTGTTACATGTTTGTAAGTATAATAATCTACTAGCAGGCTAGTGTAAGATCATTAGTTATAAGTTTCATTTCACAAAGGAGTGATTCAATGTTTTGTTAAACATGATTCATACGCATTTCAAAGTAGCAAGAATTGGTTTGAAAAATTGGAATTGATTGTTATAAAATTAACTTCCGCTAAACTTGTCGCAATTAGTCTTTCGACAAACTAAAAAACAATTGTATATTTCGCAAAATTTTAATAAAAATAGTAATCGTAAGTACAAGGTTATACAATGAAACTAAAAAGTATCAGATTTAGATAACATACCCAAAAATTATTTCACTTTTACTTCTACAGTTACGGTATTAAAAACGCTTGTCTTGAAGGTTGGTTTAGTAAGTTTAAAAAAAGTTATCCCATATGTTAGGGTCTGAATGTAATTTATACAAAGATTCAATATATTATAGTTTTTATATTCGACGTTTCAAAGCCAAATCCAATTGATTGTAGTAATTGAAAATTATAGAAATAACAAAGAGGAGTACAATAATAATTACTATTTTAAGGATTTTTGCTATATTTATTTTTAACTCGTGATGATGAACATGCGGTGCATTTTAAGGGAAATATAAGTAATTAAGTACACAAATGTGAAGAATTAAGATAATACATTTCCTTTGCGTTCAATAAACTACTTACAGGAAACCTTTTTTATTCTTGAAATATATCTGTATGAGAATTCCAAGTAATAAAACGAAAACATTAACCGGAGATATGATCAACAAACTGAAACGATTTGAACTTCTTGTAGAAAACTTTGTTTTGCCAATAATTCTACACTAAATATGACTATAACAGCGGAAATCGTGATCCCATAAAGTATCCAAACGTACCTTAAGTCATTAACTGTACCAGTGAAATCGTCTTGGTCATTTCGGAAAGCCTTACCGAAAGATTCAGACATTTGATTACTCCTTGATGTAAACCACGCTAAATGGCTGTGCTTAGATATGGCTTGGCTTACTAAGGAAAAAATACTCCATTTTTTGTTGAATCTACTCACCTTAAGAAAGCGGATTAATGCCATTCTTTGGGCTAGTATTTCTAAGTAATAGTTTTGATACCCAACTATTCCAAATTCCACCAATGAACTAATTTTTCTGCTAAAAAGTTCATCGCAGAAATGCATTTCAAGACAACTCCAAAGGTGTAATTCTGAAAACACCACCGGCTCATTATTTTCAATTAGCAAATACTCTCCAAAAACCATTAGTAAAAGTTTTGAAAATACGGATTGTCTGTTTACAAATTCGAAATAAAAACTTCGTAGATTCACCGGATTTGTGTCGTAAAACCATGCAAACTGGTCAACTCTGCAATTTGATTGAAATATTTTATAACGAGCTTGGTTGCGTATATTAGTAACAATTTTAAATATCTGGTTGCATCTATGACTATTTGCTTTATTTGAATACGCAAGTGCAAAAACATCAGCTAAGCCCCTTAAATAATAAATTAATTTACTCTCTGTTTGATCCCTTAACTGTACTTGATCGGTTTTATTACTTTTGTATAGTTTTTCTGCGACGATATTCTGGAAGTAATATTGGGTATTTCTATCCATGAAAAGGTTCATGCTGCTGTTGTTTACCAACTCATTAAATGAGGCTGGTATATTTGTGGGATCAGGCTCCTTAGTCATGTAACTGTACATTGAAGAAGTGTACTGACTTCGGATCAAATGGCACGCATACATCCAAAGTATAACCAGATGAAAATTTTTCAAGTTGATGCATTTCCGTTGATCACTTTCCTGTTCAAGTAATACTGCGTAAAGCCAGTAAAATGGGTTTTCCCGTACGCCTGTTACGATGATTGTACATCCTAAGTACAGAACTGTGGTAAATAAAATTATGCATCCTACATTTCCAAAAGGTGATAACAACTTTACAGCATTCAAGTCGACAAATTCCTCTTTTTTGGCTTGCTTGTTAATGTAAATAAAATATCTAAATCCATGAAACTGACTTCCAGCTGAGAAGTAACGCGGGACATAATCGAATTGTTAAAATCAACTGATCTGAAGTAAATTGAATCTGATACCATTCCGCGGCATGATTTCGAGGTACAGATGATTGACACAGCAAATGTAAACTTTAAACAATCCTCCATATGTATTTCTGAGCGAGTTTCGTTGACTTCAAAGTCGATAAAATTTCCTGTGTATGGACAGATTTTAGTAGCTTCCCGATAATTGAATTTCTTATTGCTAACTTGTTTGTCGTCATATAAATAACTTGGTGTATACGGATTTTCATGTTTAGAGCAAACCGGTTCTATGAGGATCCAGCACAGTACGCCATTAAGTGAACCTCCATAATCACATTCTCTCAAAATAGATGGACAGGAAATAAAGGGTGTGCCATCAGATTCACTCAAAAGTATTACCTTTGTGTTAAGATGAAAGCTGGCTACGTAGAAAATCGTTCGGTGGTTAGTGGCTTTGGAGTATTTGGTTGGGAAAACGACATAATCAGCTAGGTAAGGAGTCTCGTTAAGTTTTAGATAAAACTTGTAAGCATAAATGTGATCGAAATAACGTTGTAAATGTTTTTGTTCAAAACCAACAACTGTTGGCACTTGTATTAGGCATGGCGCTACAAGTTTAGACTGTGTAAATAGTCCCAAATAAAGTTTCGTTAGATATTGTATGTCTGATTGTTTCTGAAACTTGAAATTGGTCGCATTTGTAGAATCAGTTTTTGTTGTGATATTATATACTGTATTTTCACTTTGAATTACCGGGTTTACAGGATTTAGTGGCAGTTGGAAATATGTTAGAATGTTTTGTTATAGATTTGTGCTTACGTTTGTCATCCGAAATAAATGAACTGTGCACTGGTGTAATTCTTGGAAAAAGTTGTTGTTTAATGAATTACTATTTGAAAGCATTTTTTTGTTGTTAGTTCCCGCAAAGGGGATTTTATTTTATGATTTTAGGGAGCAGTGCTTGCCCGCCATTTGAAAGCATATTTAAACGTAATATTTTTCCAATGATTTGCGTCTAAGTTTATGCTACCACCAAATTCGAAATTGAATATATCCTAGATTACAAATGTTTTCTAGACTATTGTAATTTTTTATGTTATATATGTTTTGCTAGATGAAAATTTAATTTCCAATTTGAATGAATAGTCAAATAATTAAAACAAATAAGCTGGTAGCATGAGCAGTCATGCAAAACAAACTCGCCAAACCATCATCTTGTTTAAGTGTTTTGCTTAAATATGTCTATTACTGTAAGAGCTTTTGATTGACAGATAGTTACCATCGAATTTTGCAACCTAGTTGATGACCACTTTGATGAGTTTTTATTTTAAATTAATAGTTATCCAAGAACTTAAAAGAATATTTTAAATAAGCAATGTTAAGCATACTTGAGTAAACAGAAACTGGACCAATTTACTAAATAAGGCGATGGGTTAATCTAGCAAGCAATCCAAAAATCTTTAAAGGGTCGAACTTAATGAAAAGTACGCATCCATGCCAATCCATTTGTTATATTTACATAACCAATTGCAATTTGTAAAGAAATATATCTTGTAGTATTTGATTAAGTTGTTCCAAATTTATATTTGCTTTGATGTTTAAAATCTAAATTCGACTCAACATCGATATAATAAATTCATACAAAAACTGATATATTGACTTGTCAAATATATAGACCGCTTACGAACACTACTAATGTAATACATTTGTCACAAAAACTGTTAGAAACTATAAACGTTAAGAGTACAAAAAAATTAGGTGACTTTGCTACAAAAAACGGTTTAAGAGATTAAAAGTTTTCCAAGTGATTCATTCGGGTGTCTCACACCTTTGCTATCAATAATGTAGTTTGTACGTCGATCACATTGGTCACAGTGGTACATCTATTTTTAATCTTGAATCTGAATTTGCACAAGTATTGCTAGATATCAAATCATTTTGTGCAATTGCAGTTTAGTTTGTGTTTGCAACGTTTTATCAAGTTTACATGTATATGAATGATGTTTCCTTATCAGGCATATTATTTGATAAAAAGCGAGCCTGTGACTAAATATAAGCAAGACTACGTAATTGTAAATTTGTTATTTGTTATTAGACATTTAATAAATCTCGGATCAAAAGTTGACGATCCAGTGAAACTATTTTATTATATTAACTGTACCATTATAACGATTACGTTAGAATAATTTCATGTTTACAAATGAGTGCCATACCCTACCAACATTTTTCTGCTGCTCTACAACGCGCTAGTTTAAATATTATCCTAAAAAAAATCATCAAGATATTTCAAATAACATGTTAATGCATAATATGAAATATCAGTAAAAATCCGATAATTAAATGGTAAATACTTAACATATTTATTGGTTAAGTAACGTTTAAAGATAATAAATGGTGTGGCACATTGGCCAAAGATAATATTTTGATTTTTGTAATTGCTCTTATTACAGTAAATTAGTTTTAAACTAAATTTTCCTTTACTTTAGATATTCTAAATTTGAAAATATTTTTTGTATGTGAATATAAGTTAACTTAACGAATAAACTATTCACCTCGATATTTTAGATCAAAATTTGATATTATTTCTTGAATTAGGTCATTAAATTACAATTTAGGATTTCACTTAATGTATGATGGCACATCTAAACTAAAACGAAACTTTATTTTTAACAATTTAAAAGCTTCATAAGAACACAAGTACAATTTCAATAAAAGAACTTGAATTATTTTTCCAAATATTTTCCTCGCTTCAATCAGGAAGACTACAATACTAACGACCAAACCAGCCCACAAAACTAGAAAAATCACCAATATACTTCCTTTCATGGTTGGCGCTTCGTGTTGCTTAGACTTATAAATGGGAATATTACCAGAATTTTCTATGAACCCAGCCCACCATTCAAGCAAGGCAGACTGCTGAATGGCACGAAGTCTCAAAATCATATACGGAGGAACAAACCCGACCAACACAACATGCAAGTGAAAATCTGTGTACGACTCTTTGCCAATGCTTATTGGTTTCTTCTCGTTCCACTTTAAGAAGTGTCTGGCATACGATTTGCATTTGTATTGGGGCAGAATTATTGCAGTTCGATTACACTGTGAAAGATCGTCTTTCAATACGGTTTCTTCCAATTCGAAATACCATTTTTCCAAAACTGCATCAAATGCATCTTTAACCATAAAGTGCATATGGAGTCCTATTTCCCCGTAATTTATCCGAAGCAACGGACCAAGCACTTCCACAATGTTACCTATAAGTGATGGTGTTTTGGGATGCAGTGAGCTCGCTTTTGCCAAACGTATTTGTAAGTCTGACATATTTTTCTCCCAAATAGCATAATCCCAACGTGATCTTATTTTAAACAAACCTTTTGGCATTTGATATGGTAAATGAAATATTTCCTGCATTTCGGATACTGACCAAATGTATTTTTTTACTACAACTATATGCTTGCCAACTAAATATTCTAGATATTTTTCTGGATGCCGAAATTCCCAAACATCTGTCATATTGTAATGTTCCCATCTCAAATAATGATGCATGGCTACTGCTCTTGAATACACAGAAAAATTTGCGTCCTCCAATTGATACAAATACTCAAACATTAGTGTTTGCCGCGGTAA
>JAQFZG010004494.1:0-11675 GCA_034695465.1 Entomobrya nicoleti
TAATAACTTTATTTACAGCTTTTGACTGCATGCTTGCCAGTAGCAAAAACGTCAGCCTGGAGACTTTGAAAGGCAAATTGAAACAGAAGGTTAAAATAAATTTTGCGCCCCGTTGGATTTCCATATTGACCTTGTGGTTTTCCCTAATTAAATGTCAAGTATTACGAAAGTTTATATAATTTAAATTATCACGAAGGGTCTTTTTTGGTTTTATCTCACGAAAATTTGTTCAATTTCAAAGACGAACCTTGCCATTTAAAGACGCCAATGGTACTAAAGGCTTTTGTAAAACAGGAGTTTTCAGAAGTAATATAGTTTTCCATTAAAATCATTTTATTCGACCATTAGTAGCCATGGGATATACTAAATGATTACTTAAACGAACATTATTGCTGACAAATCTGTTTACCTATATCCAACTATGTATCTAATTCAAAATACCTAAAATTAAACTGTTTTCCAAATAGTTTAAATAATATTTACTCAAACAACAACCAATATTAACGGTATACGTAAAGTCTTAATAGTTATTAAATAAAGGATAATTTCTGTTTTGTTATGAAATTTTCCTTAAAATATTGCAGTATTTATTTGCTTGTAGTCAAAATCAGATAATTGTATGCTGTAGTTAACTTTGTAAACTAATAAAATATTTACATAGATGTTTACAACCGACCAAGCATGTATTTAGTAATACGCAAAACCAAGCATACATATCATTTAAGTCTGAGTTACGCCTCAGCGACGATTAAAGTTTTGTAATACGTACTTATATATTTGTATTATTGTTGAAAATATTTTTAGAATAAATTTTAGCTAACTTCCTTGATTATTTATAATGCTAAGCTAACTGAGCATTAATTTATGTAAATTTTCTATACATTTGTTAGTTTAAAATATAAATATTCCACGCGCTTTTAATTTATTAATAGTCACAATAATTCTTGCTTCAAAATATTTTAAATGAAAAACAAAACTTGACTTGTTTATTTTAAATTTCGGGATTAGTCCTTGAAAAAATAATAATTACTTAATTAGGTTAAAAACATTTTTATAAATTCCTATTGATGGAATCATCAATTGTACATCTTTACACGTTAATATTATTTTGAACATGTTTACCGGCATATTTCCAAGACCAGTATAACCAAACTCAAAGCCTGATAAGCTATTTGTGTGCATTGCTGGGGGATCTCTACTAATGTCTTATCTCACCTAATATCTAATTAATTTCATTTAATACAAAAAAACGCATTTAAAAGATTTCAGTATTTGCAAAATGGATTTCCTAGAAATTGCTTCAGTTGAAAAAAGTGTCAACTGTATTAGAAATAAAGCGTGTCTAGATAACGAACTAATTAGTCGAGCTTGTGTCGAAGCACAAATTGATAGCTGTACCATTTTGCAAAAAGGTCAAGTCCAACATTTCATACTAAATATAAACAAGTAAGCGTGTTACATCAACAAAATAACGTTTTCCATGAAAGTAGTCTCCTTTAATGTATATTATTGTAAAAGAACATAAGTATTTCAACTCATGTAAAAAAGGTAGTCATATATACTTGTCCTTATAGCTCTTGTTTTCCTTGCAAACCATTATATTCATTTATCGAAATAATTGCCTTGGCCATGGCGTAAGTTCATATGAAGCTCAAGGCTTTTTAATAAATTGCTACTTTAAGCAGGCCCTCAAGGTTCATGTATAAATTTCGTTTATGAAAGTTTTACAGTAAGAACTGTAATTGAAAAATTAATATTATGTTTCATATTTTTGTATAATTTACCGGCAACGACCAAACTAGTTTTTAAACATAACAGCCAAATAATTTTGAGAATAGCATACAATTTATATCGAAATTAATTGATTTGATATTGGTTTATGAACAGACAAATTTTACTTCCGAGTATCAAACCATGTGGTAAAATTTATGAACTTTGAACGTCCAATCCCTCAAGAAATTTGATGCATTAGTTTGCTTCAAATTTCTGACATGTGTAGCATTAAAAAAGCAATATTAATTATGCCAAAACGTTTATGTTTAAAGTTATATATATAATGTTTTCCTCCTACAATCGTCAAGAGCCCTTCATAAATTAATTATTAAAGTTAGCATTGTGACATTTCTGGTCAGATGACTATTTTAGCTGTTTTAACTTAGAAACACCACAGAACTATAAAAAGCTGGTCCTATTGTCAAATTAACAATCTGAAAATGTTATCAGATATACCGCTTTATCTACTGGACCCGTGGCTAACATACTTGATGTTAAAATCACTTCAAATATTCGAAGCTAGTTTTGGTTTAATACCTGGTCTTGGCGTCAATATTAAGATGGGCCCTTCTGGCGCTCCGTATATACCGCACTATAATTCCAACTGGAAAAATGTTATTCTGCATAATTTTCTCATTTCAAAACAAGTTGTTCTTGGTTTGGCTATTCTTAAACAGTACCATTCACAAGAAAAAATTTCCGGTCATACGCTTGTGAAATTGGGAGTTGTGATTTTGTTTCTGCTGCAGCCACTGGCAATACTTTTGTTACGGCTTAACATTATCAAAAGCGATGGTTTATTTTATAAAGGGATGAACCAAACTATGGCTTCCGGTAGAACCAAATACTTGAATCGACGTTTTAACAAAAGAAATTTTGTAACTATGTTAAAGGATCCAGCTGGTTTGCTGCTTATATACTACATGATTGGGGCATTATTATTTGGACTGCCTTTGTCAGCCGTTTTAATTTATAATGATTTAGATCCTTATGTAACCACGTTTAGTACGTTGGGCTTATCAATGGGTCCCATACTGCATATTAGTGCTTATTTATTAACTACCTTTACAGTGGTTTACTTAGTACTGCATAACTTAACCGTTATAGTGTTTCTTGCAATATTTTCTTATTTAGCAGTTCAAAGCTATTTAAGATATCTCATCAAACTTTCTAAGAAACCGATTTATTCGCATAAAGCTTTAGCTTATTACGTGCAACTAAGGCTTGTCTATAATTTACACAGTGAATGTGTTCACAGTTCCATTTTTATAATGACAGTTTACACTTTGTTACTTCTCACAGTTTTCTTATGGTTAGCAGTAAATTGCTTGAATTTAGCACCTTTATTTATTGTGCTTTGTTTTGGAGCTGCTTTTATCGGTGGTTTGGGACTAATTGTGTTTTTATTATGCATTTTTGCTGATACCAGAATATTAAGTGGAGTTTTAATAAAACAAGCTAAGAATAGTGCATGCTATTTATTTAAAAATAGGAAGGGTGGAGGTACAAGCTATGAGCAATTTGTCAAACGAAAATGGATATCACAGTCGGAATTACCTGTTAATTGTGGACGTAGATTTGCCTGTAGCAAAGATGCAATTATGAACTATTTAGATGTTTTGAGTTGTATGTTGACTAACTCACTACTGCTATTCAAAGTGTGAGATAGTTATTGATTTTGTTGTTGATTGATTTGTTTGTTATTGTTTCACATATTGATATCAAGATCATATTTTTTCTAGGAAGTAGTACATTTGCACTTCATAATTGCAATCATTGGTTAGTTACCATTCTATGCTTCGCATTTAGACGAAATACAGATCCAAAAGTTTAGCTAACTATGCATAAAGCTGGACTCAAAATGGAAAAGTATTCTGTTTGGCTTCACTAAAAGTACCTACGAGGGTTCCAACATTTTTCCCATCATAAATTTCATAATGTTTTATAATTAGGGTATATTTGTTCCTTGTTTGACCTTTAAATCGATTTAGGGATTACGCACTCAAATTTATGGAATCATTAAAAAAGTGGAATTAAAAGTTGTTATTCAGCTTGACATTTAAAACACTAATATTTGTAAAATAAAATAATCATCGCGTGCATCAATTAAAAAGCAAAATTTTAAAATCTAATCCAACTTAACGTGGGCACTTGAACTTATTGTCAAACGATACCAATTAACTCTGATGGCAGCATGGCCAAAGAGAGTGGTTTACACTTGGGGTCAGTATGATGTAGTGAAATTGGTCACACTTGACCGTACCAACATGATATGTTTAACTTGAAAAAATTTGTTAATCGACGAAATTTGCTGGGACTTTCTTCTTAGCGGATTTTAAATGTCCCAACAAAATCCACGGATAAATATTTGAATAAGCTTACAATTTGGTTTCATAGTTTTTATTGCGTAAATAACCCAAAAAGCTGTACTTGTAGTTAACCACTATGTTGATAATATTTTAGATAATAATATTTTGTCTCCATAAATGCATCAACATTTACAAAAAAATATAATATATTTTTTTGTGGAAAATAAATATATCATGCATGTTTTATGCGTGCTTTAAAGCTGAAACACAAAATATGTACTTTTCCCATTTAGGGAAATTGGCATGTTATTCTATTAATAGCACCATCATCGATAAAAAAATCGAAAAAATCCCTCGAGAAACGTGTCGTACTAAATTTCAAATTAGAACCATTACAGCACTAGTTGTGACTCAGCTTTAAATTGAGAAAAGTTCAAAATAATGTTTCTTCGTAAATCATGTCGGCAACAATATTTATCGAAATGTCGTATTTAATTGGATTCTAGAGCTAAATTATTACGTTTATAATAAGGTAAATACATATTTATTGTATTGTGAATGATGTTGGAAGCACGTGTAAAGATGAAAAACATTTATATATGTATGTAGGTATGACAACATCAACATAATTTCATCTTTAACAATTTTTCGTTAAGCTAAATATTCACACACGTAAATCGGGAGGTATCACTACGTACAATTGTTATCGAAGTTACTTCATAATATCATTGTGGGTCATTACAGAACTAGAAGAAGGCTGTTCCAACAAACAGTATTACGTACGCTGGAAAATATTCATGTTGAAAATATTGGATATCGCGTCAAGCTCTGCTTCAAATAATGTTAACAATTATCTAAACTTGTTTACTAAAAAACTAACCACAAGATTATAATTTGGAAAATTGTAAAGTATGGGATAACTTTAGAACCTATGGAACTTCATAATATTATTACCATGTTAAGGTATTCTGTCAGCTTAAATTTGTTTTGCCTTTTTGAAAGCATATCATATCAGATTAATATGTGCTTAGTAATTAAATACTATTAAATATATAATGGATACTATATCAAATTTATATAACTTAAATAATGCTTCGTAATTACGTATCTATCTAGTAAACAAATTAAATATTTGGCTTTAACTTTTCAATAGTTTCAGAAAACGTCCGCCTGCCAACGTCGATACTACCAGCTTGCTTTTGTTCCTATTAAAAAAATTTGACAAGCTTTCTGATAAAATGGCATCTCAGGCGGTTTATCAGTTGCTTTATTTTGGATCATATTTGGTTCACAATATTGTGCCTATTATTCCCATAAAATTAGTAAGTTCCCATCAAGTTGTGACAGAGACCAGGAACAAAATACAAAGATTTAGAAAATTCTTCTCAACATATTTCTTACATTTTATTTCATCGTTGACGCAAATAATAGATACACTCTGTTCCAGAAGTATTGCAAAGTTTGAAAATTTGTGTGTGTCAATATTTTGGAATTTGGTTTTCGAATAACGAAAGCTTATCTTTTTGCGCATTCAAAACTGTGCTGCACTTATGCGTACGGCGACAAACGTCTTGGTGGCGCAGCGAGCGACCTATCGTTTGTAAAACATATTACGTAATATCGATTATTGGTTGCGGAAATAATTGCTTGTATTACTAACTTCATCTAACACAGAAAGTCTTTAAAAACAGTCATACGACATGTAAATGGGCTTTTGAAACTTATCTTTTGTCAATATCACGCGGTATGGGGGAAAATGAATGGAAAGTTGAAGGAAAATCGACCCTAAATCATTTGGAAAAAAATATTTTTCTTTGGTGTACTTACTAAAATACCACACTTAATGAATAACAACTTGTTAGAAACTACAATACTGCTAAAAAACGTATTTTCAGCCCCACAAGCAGAAGAAATTTCAAAAACGAAGTTGAATGTCGTCAAAAGTTTGCAAAATTGCACCACCTACGGCCCTTTTTTCCAAACGTGCCAACGGTTTCTACAATATGCGAGTAAATTGTAAACTAAATGTCAATTTAGAGTAAAAACAAGTCCTTCTACCGTTTAACATATGAAACATTCAAGTTTTGTTTGAATAAAAAAATATTACTTCATGAAATTTTAGACTTTGCAATACTTTTGAAACACTTATTTTTTTGGATTTTTTGTACTCGCCGCGCCACCAAGACGTTTGTCGCCGTACGTATAAGTGCAGCACAGTTTTGAATGCGCAAAAAGATAAGCTTTCGTTATTCGAAAACCAAATTCCAAAATATTGACACACACAAAAGTTGCAGAATATTTTCAAACTTTGCAATACTTCTGGAACAGAGTTTAGCTTGTGTTTTGCTGCAAAGTCAAACCTCCTTGTGATTTTTTTTCATGGATTTCTTCTTTTAGTGTGTATCGCATCATTTGCAGTATTTATATCCTACCAATTCTTTGCCTTTGAATTTTGCTGTCTACTTAACATTATGTTTAGAGGAACAAGTCTAATAGAAACTTCTAGTTTTGAAAGTGGGTTTCCACAAAATGTAACAAAACGTCGTAAAAAGGCATTATTCTTAGTATGCATTTGTATGTATTTTGTTTACATAGCTGTTGGTGTAGTAATTGTAATTATTCCAATTATTTCCTTAAAATTTCCCTGTCTCTATAATAACACATTTTACAAAAATGTGTTCGGATCTTGTGAATCTTTTCAATTTCGATTATATATTTGCATGCTATACATAATATTCTTTATTCAAATTGGAGCTGTAGCTTCGATAGGTTCGGTGACAATGGTTGCAAGTATGAATGAGCTAATTAGCAAGTTGGACGACATGAAATATCTGATACAATCCAATTTGCTTAATGAAGGACCTGAACGATGTTACGATTTAGCCATGTGCTACAGGAAAATTCAAATATTTGCCAATCTTCTTAACCAGTGCTATCAAGTATTTTTCTGGCCTACGTATGAACTCATAAGTTGCACTGGAATAGTAACGCTGTTATACTCTTCGCGCTACGCTTATACGCTTATAGTTTTTGACAAGTGTTTGAATGGTTTTATGAAAATCGGAGTGATTATCACAATCGTTGCAATGGCATTAGTAGTGTGGGTACCTCTTTTGATGGGAAGTCAGTGTATTCGTATCTCAAAATTTATATTTTTGAAACTAAGGCAGCACAAATACAATAAACGAGAAGAGGAAATGTGGAAAAAATGTTTTCTTAAGAGCTGTTGTCCAATTTCATTGAAAATTGGGCCGTTCCATAAAATGGACAAGAGAAGAATTCCTTGTTTGATTCGGTTTATTTTACAACGGACATTTTTCCTTGTATTTAAAACGAACACTTCTAAGCTTTAAATACTTTTGTAAAAGTATACTTTTTTAAACCGACAAAAATCATACGTCATTTTTCACACACAAATCTGACAAAACAATTTGTTGCAATAAATGCTTGAATATTTTGTAAAGTTAAAAACTACTATTATACAGCATGTTGATTTTCATAAGTATTGACGCTGAAAAAAATAAAACTACGATAGCATTTATTGATTTAGGTCAAGTTCATTTTTCCATATAAGTCCGACTAAGACTTTGCATCAAACAAATGAATCATATTTCTTACTTTTCCTTTCGGTCGCATCATGTTACATTTCGATATGACATTTGGGCGTTAAAGCATATTTTAATGTTAATCTAAGCCACAACAGTTAGCTATGTTCCCTCTTGGGAATTAGCCACCAAGCTAAACCCGATACATAACTACGTCGTCAAGAAATATCTTCTCCACAAAGTTGATTGACCGAGTTAAGTCTAATAAACAAATTATTTTGCATTTTTCTTTAATTAACATAATACAAATCAACTAATATTTTGCATAAAATATTACCCGATTCATGGAATCGGAAAAGAAAATCTAATGATTCCCACTTCATTTTCAATGCGAATTTCATCCTAAACAGATCATAAGAAAAATGTCCAATACACTCACGTGAAGTCGTGAAATAGCGATTTTTAAGATTTTTTAGCTTATATTGAAACATGAATTTCATACTGTTATAACATGAACGCGAGAAAAAGGCGAGCCAACATTTATCTTTTTATGAGAGCGAAACAATCAAGTAGATGTCAATGTGAACCGAGGCCTAAATTTTACTAATTTAACAGGAAAGGCCCTAGGCACTACCATAGTGGCATTTTACTTATAGGAATCACTTAATTATTAAACGAATTACTTCAATATTGTACAACCATCAGCACACATCTACCTTTGGCTACAGTTTTATAATTTAGTATTATTCTCAGTGTTATAGGTAAGGTAAAATCTACCGAAAATTGTCTAAACATAAGACAAATCAGTTATATATTTAGCATTTTTAAACACAGTGAGGTCATAATTTTTAAGCGCCATAATTTGGTCGATTTCGTTTAAGTATTCGTTACGAGATCAAGTCGTTCTAAGCACAAAATACGAGAAAAGCGATATTTTACACCGGAAAGTAAGATATAATTTAAAAGAAATATGTATGCTTGTATGCCAAGTTTGACGTCTGAAATTTTAAGTAGTTCGTATAATGACTATGAGTTTATTTTCACTTCAAAACTGACTGTGAGAAAGTTAAGAATGTTTCCGTAATGTTAGCTTTCCAATAAATTAAAATATAAAAATTAATTCGAAGCCATGCCTTTAAAACTGGAAAACGCAATTGCTCGTAGATTGTTTAGATTGTATGAAGGTATGTATCGACTTCTAAAAACTAAAATCAAGCAAACATCCTATGAAGAAATTTGTAAGTTTAACGTCTTTCTTTTACGGAAGTTTGGTTGGAAATTCGTTCCATTTAAAGTTGACAATAAAGGATATCTACATCCTTGTTGTTTAAAGTACTTCACATTTATAGCGGTAGTTCACTGTGTGATTTCCTTAAATGGATTAGGCTCAGATGTTCTCGAAATGCAAAACAAAAGTTCTTTCTTAAGCCCAGAAGCCAATGGGATGATTTTGGGGAAAGTGATTATGAACTTGTACATATCAGGAGTAAATTTGGTGGTGATTGTTCATTTAATTGGAAAAGTGAAACAATTAACAAATTTACTAAATCAATTGATTACGTTTGAAGAGAAGCATTTAGAACCAGGTACTTTTAATACAGTTCTGACAAAGACCTTTATACTTCAAGGCCCCATACAATCAATAAGTTCATGTGCAATTTTTGCCTGGAATGAATACGTTGAGTTCGAAAAGTGTGAAGACAGTTTATTTTGGACTCTTTGCAAACTAGCATTCACTATTTTTACATGGTGGGAACTAACACTTATTATAGCTTTGAATTATTTTGTTGGATTTTTTGGCTTATTTGCGGCTTATGATGCTATATACCTGGGAGTGAAAACACTATTATTGTAAGACAAATAAAAATTTAGAGAAATGATTGTTCCATTTTAAGGTTTATTTAATATATTAATTATTTTTAGTCGGACCAAAAGGAATTCGGAAACTTCTCATGGTTTAATAAAGAAAAACAAAAATCTTTAAGTACTAACGTGTTTAGTAAATGAATGTTTCCAAAACGACTATTCAATCGGTGTAATGGTAGTATTAATGATTTGGACAGTTTTTACAACATCGATGTTACTTCAGTCACATGTTAGAGAACTACTGCCATCTGTAACAGTTTATATATTTATTTGTTTAATTTGTGAAATTTATGCATTTTTCCTTGTTGGATACACATTTCCTGGACAAACGTTTTGTACAAGTAGAAGAGTCAAATATTTATGGCGCAAGAAGTTTGTTTTCCCAGACACAAAGCTATCTAATGCAGATAGATGTAAGGATATAAAATGGAAACGAAGATTGATACGGGCTTGTAATGATATTAAAATTAGGTTTGGTTCTGTGAACTATTATGGGCGCATGACAGCATTGGTAGTTACGCAGTTTGAAATTGAGAAAAGTTTAAAATTAATGCTTCTTCGTAAATAAAGTAGAAAACAATATTTGTTACAATGTCGCATTTGGTTTGAGCCCACTTATAAATGTTTGCCTTCACAAGTAGGCAATTGTTCAATTTCTTATGGATATAAAGATTTCTTATGGCAATTTCTTACGAAACATATTTATGTATGTAAAAATTATAGTAGAATTTGAACTAATTTCAGTTTTATCAATATCTGAGCAGTAAAGGCAGAATAATCTACTAAAGTATCCTAGTATTTTGACGAAATGACAAAAGCAGGAAAAAGCTACTCCTTTAAGTATGCTTACATACATTCGTTCGAAAATATTTATGTTTAAGTATAAAATCCTAAATGGCATTTCAAGTTAAACCTTCTATTTTACGTAAAGTTTACTTTTACTAATTACCTCAACTTGTTTACAATAAATTGTTTCAATATAATGGGTTAATGATATATGAAATATTTTAGAATTTTTAGGACCTCATATTCTTATTTGCATCCTTAATATATCTGTAAGCCTTTCTATGTTTTGCCTATGACATAGCAAAACATATTATTGTACTTTTTAATTAGTAGTTTAAAAAATGATGAGTATTTTATGAAATACAGCTTAATTAATTCATATCCATTAAATTTCAACCTGGTAAACAACTTTAATATATATTGATTGTTCTTTGTCAGAGGTTTATGACAACTTCTTTGTTTCACTAAGAGTTTGCTTTTGTCTCTATTATAAATGTATTCAACTGAAAATTTGTGAAAAAACTGTTTTACAAAAATTCTAACTCATGGTATAATGGCATCTAACGCCATTTATAAATTACTTTATTTTGGATCATATTTTGCTCACAATATTCTCCCCATTATTCCTATAAAATTGGTAAGTTCCCATAAAGTCATCGTAGAGACCAAACACCAAAAAAGAAGATTTCGAATATTTTTCTCAACATATTTTTTACTTTTTATTTCATCATCAACACAACTGATCGGTAGTTTGCTTTTCGCAGCAAAACGAAACCTCTTTGTAATTGTCTTTCATGGATTTCTCCTACTAGCATGTATCGCTTCATTGGCAGCATTTCTTGCCTATCAATTCTTGACAACTGAATTTTGTTGTCTTCTTAATAGTATATTGAGCAAAGCCAGTCTAATAGAATCTTTAGACTTTCAAAACAGTTTTCCACAAAATGTAACGAAACTTTCGAAAAAGGCATTGTTTTTAATATGTGTCTGTATTTATTTTGTTTATATAGCTGTATCTTTAATATTCTATGTTATTACTCCAATATTTTCCGTGGTATTGTCTTGTCTCTACGAGAATCAAGTCTACACGTATGTTTTTGGTTCGTGTGAATCTTTTCAGTTTCGATTATATGTATACGTGCTATGCATAATATTCTTTACTCCGATTGGTGTTATATCCTCGATAGGTTCGGTGACAATGGTTGCAAGCATGAATGAGCTTATTAGAAATTTGCACGACATGAAATATTTGATAGAAACTAACTTATTTAATGGTCGTAGCCATGATGCTGCCATGTGTTATAGAAAAATACAAATATATTCTAATCTTGTAAATCAGTGCTATCAAGTGTTTGTCTGGCCTATTTATGAATTTATCAGTAGTACTGGAATAATA
>JAQFZG010004495.1:0-11673 GCA_034695465.1 Entomobrya nicoleti
TATTTGTAGTGTTTTCACGTAAATAAATCATTTAGATATCTTCTGATGTAAAGTTTCGAGATGCTAGTCATCAGCATCTTTTTATTCCATCACGACGAGCTACTCGCACTTTAATGCTTTTCAAACACTCCTTTCTTATATCACGACTTCGTCTTAGCCCATACATTTGGGTTATCTTCTACTTAAGTAATTAATAAAGACGTTGTGTAAGTACCCGATACTGACCATGCGGAATGGAGACAGCATTGAAGCATAACAGATTAAAAAAAGCATTAATTCGATGTCAATATTTTATGCCATAGCCTCACGTAAGTAAGCTTATAAAATACTAGGGTAACCAAGCTTGAATTTTTAATTCACTTAAGTATATTAAATGTTACATGAAGTAGTACCTTGCTTTTATAACAACTGACATTTGTATTGTCTATCATAAACCCTGACTTGGATGGAAACCAGCTGCACAGGTACTTCAGCTACTTAAATACTCAGCCCAAAAGTTACATCTTTGGAATACGTTCATGAATACGTTACATCGTTTCGGAAATTATTGTCAGCTTCAGAAACATACATTTATTATCAATTATAAATTAATGCTAACTTAAAGTTCAATCCAAAAAAATTACAGTGAGCTATAAAACTTACTAGCGGTTAAGCAAGTCGTCCGATAAAACAATTCATTTCGTATATATTCAAAAATCGATATGCTGAACTACAAAAATTCAGTTTTTATTTTGCACCTTTTTCTCTACACTTGTATTTCTTTCAACTTGGCGCAAAGATACGCAAAAATTACTGAACTAAACAGGATTGGAACTAACGTCTCAAAACTGTACAAAGCTCAACAAGTAAGTTTGAAAACATACCAAACTCTTTTTTCAACGTGCTTTCTGCATTTAATCAACTACAGAAATTTTGATTTGGAACCCAGCAACAATATCGTTACCCCAATGGTAATATCACGATATCTTGTAGTTAAGGTTAAATACAAGCTCGAGTACAAAAAACACGACATAGAATATGAAACTCAAGTGAGTATTTTCCCTGCCGAAATGTTTCCAAAAAACGATTCATACAGTATTCCGCACTGCTACAACATCAATCATGAGCAACGTTGCGTAGACTTTCCATTCTTAGATAAAACTAGTGTTATGAAACCGTGGATATGTGAGGCACCCGTATATTTGAATCCTCCAAGTGTACTTGAAGACTCTACTTATTTTGACCAAGATAACAAGCTGCGGAACCTCAATGTCTTTAATATTCCAAGTTCATTGAAACACTTCATGTATCATATTCCCGTAAAACTTCCCGAAAATAACCAAATCGAATTCCATCCCAACTTTTCGCAAATAGTACAGCTTTTGCCAATCTCTCGAGCGCAATTTGATGTTCTCGTACTGGACAAAAATCCACAACTTGAAGATACATTTACTGCATTGGCCAATTCATTAACTGTTTTTCGAGACGGAAATCTGAAATCCCCTTACGCTTTTACGCAGACGAACAGAGAAATGCTGATTCGTGTATTTGGACAACTTGAATACATTTGGGGTTGCCGTGACTGCACAGAATGTGGCGTTTTTGGGTTTGTATTATTAGGCAAGTTATCGTACTATGACCTACTCTCAAATAAAATACATTACAAGAAAACGCTTTGGGGAACTATGATGTATCCAACGTTTACAGATGTACTCGAACAGGTTGAAGGAAAAAATGAATACGACATATTTCTTAATTTTGGATTAAGATCTGGAAAATTGGATGTGGATTATATGAGGAAAACAGCTGAAATGGCTTTGTTATCGTTCGCCTTATCCAACTTTTCTCATAGCAGACATATTAATCTCCTTTTTGGATACGTATTCCCCAGTAAATATACGGCCTGTGGGACTTCCCAATATAAAAATAGTGAACTTTATCCCGCTTTTTATCTAAATCCAGCAGGCAGATTTGATCAATTTCAGTTCAGGTTTCATCCAACCCAACTGAAATTTGTGAGTTGTGGAAATACATCGGTCACTGGGCTTAGTGAGGCCTTTATTGAATTGGTATCCGTTTTCGATTTGTATATTTGGATAGGCGTGGCTGTGACCACAGTAATCGTAAGCTATTTAGCAAAGCATATGTTAAACTTTTATGAATCTCAAATATATTCAACGACACAGCGCACAATTGGACCAGCTCATAAGCTACCATGGCTTGACGTAATGAAAATGTGGGTTGAACAAGGAGATCCAATAAACACTTACCTTATCGATGCATCGTGGTCAAATCGTATACTACTTGGCGTTGTTCTCCTTTGCTCAATTGTGCTAAGTAACCTTTTTCGTAACGAAAATATTACGACAATAACTTTACCTCGGGAGGAAATACCATTCGATACTTTTGAAAGCTTGCAATCAAACCAGTTTAAAATATACACACGTGGAACCTATGGTTATGCCGCTAATCTTCATGAGTTTGATTGGGTTAGCTTCAAACCATTATTTTGGAGCTTTATTCGTATTTTAAGACCAAAGGGAAACTTTTCGCAGCATTTAATATCAAACCTTTTCAAAAGCGAATTATTTATTTATACAATACCATCGTCTTTTAATTGGCAAGAATTACTATTCGAAGCACCAAAGGCAACATATTACACGCAAAAAATGTTAAATCTTACCAGTTTATTTCCTGACTGGTTTGAGAGGCTTATGGATTACAATAAAATAACATCTAAAACGCTGGGAAATTGTAATAAAACGGCAGTCTTATTACCCGATTTTGAGGCAAACGAATTGTACTACGATCTCAAGCGTAATAAGTTTAGTGCGTTTTTAGGAAATGATTTAAATATTTCGGCTTCGGTTGGATTAGTATTTTTCCGACGTGTTAAAATACAAGTTCTAAGGAGAATGCATGGTTTATATGCTGCTGGGTTGTGGAACTGGTGGACAAAAATGCTTGTTGAGTTTATGACCAGGCTCAAAGGTGGCTTTCTTGGAGACGGAACAACTCCATCGAGGCCCTCGGACATGAATGGAAATATAGTAGTTGTCTTTTTTATTTATGCAGCTGGCATAGCTTTCGGAGCAGCGATATTTGTGGGAGAAAATTACAGAATGGTTTTAAGAAATGTGAATTTTGTTAGAAATAAAGTAGTAATAAGTTTGCAGATTGTATATCATTTCTTTGTTAGGAATAGATACGCATAATTGCCTAACAAATGTACAGCTAATTTAGATAAGTAACTAATGACCAACAATTTTGTACTTGCTATTACTATTTTAAAAGTCTATTATAAGCTTAAGTAGTTCTGTGTTACACTTTATTACTGGTTTGTTAAATATGAGTGTTCTTAACTAATACATAAGATACTATAATAAAAATGCAGAAAATTTGTTTGACTTCACTTTAAATAAAACCATTAAATTAATTATTCATCAAATATTGCTGCATTTGCATGGGTCAAGCTATCAATAAATAGCTGGACAAATAGTTTACAAAAGTAAAAAAATCAGTGCAGTTCTATTTTCTGTTTCGTCAAAAACCTTAAAACTTATCTTATCATTATATACTGGTGATATTTATGTTTGTAAATTCGCACGATTTTACAAATTGAATGATTTTTTTCTCCATCCATCTTTGGAATAACTCAAATTATTTGGCTTGAAATGCACATTTTTGAGCACTTATGTATATTAAACAATTCTAAATAAATTATATGAGAAAACATAATATTATAATATTATCTCCATTGATTTACTTATGTACAGACTATTTATGTCACCAATATTTGTTTAATCTTTCATTATTCCACGACGGAATATTACTTCGTCTCCTTCAAATTATTGCGTGAATGAAACAGTGCAATGTTATGACTCCAGAAATCGCGTTGCTGTATCCAAGAATTCACCTGTGTACCGCAAATGTAAATTATGTGCCCCCTTAGGCATAATACACAATCTAATGAAGAGGATTAAAATTGTAATAAACATTGCTATTACATTATATATTTAGGAAGATATTTTATATTTAACGTACTTTGAATTTGGAATACGATGTTTTATAAACTCAGCTTGCTCAATTCCCGACACAGGATCCCGGCCACCATGAAATATTAAAGTTGGGCATTTTACTTTAGGTACACTTTCCTTAATAGGAGCGTGAACGTTGTGGAAGTGCATATCGCAAACGCTATTGTGCCAGCCCTGAATCATTTGCAAAAGGTATTTCCTATCATACACGGTCAACAGAGATGCTAATTGTTTTGGGTTCCAATTGTCAAAATCTAATAAATCTACACCAACATTAAAAAGGAAGCATTCAAAATAAACACAACAAAATTTGTTTTAAATTTATGAAAAGCAAAAAGCCTACTTTTAGTAAGATTCACTACACGTAAATCTGCAAAAGCTAGGGCACCCATTGTTACTAATCGATGAACTTTTGACGGATAATCGGTAGCAATATGGATTCCACTAGTTCCTCCGGTACTCCATCCCATAATAGAAAATTTATCAAAGCCAAGTTTTTCCATAAGTTTAACAACAATATGTGCATCTGTTCTTGGGAAAACTCCAGAAAAATCACGAGATGGAGGTTGGCTCCTCCCATAACCTATAGCAAATAAAATGAATTGGTATTTTGCTAATTAATGCTAACGTTTAATTTAACTAACCTGGTGGGTCCCAAGAAACAAGGGTATACTTCTGTTTATCCATTTTGGAAATTACTGGTCCAAAGTCACTTTGAATCGTTCCTGTAAACAGAACCACAAATTCCAAGAAAATG
This sequence comes from Entomobrya nicoleti, assembly GCA_034695465.1. Lineage (NCBI taxonomy): Eukaryota > Metazoa > Arthropoda > Collembola > Entomobryomorpha > Entomobryidae > Entomobrya > Entomobrya nicoleti. Next base: position 4,774 of record JAQFZG010004495.1, read on the forward strand.
CATAAATATTTTTAAACAAAAAAATTATATACTTTACCTAGTGTACCGGGAAGCAATAACAAAACATGCTCTCCATTTCCAACTACGTCCCAATTAATCATCTTTCCATCCACTTCGATTTTATGCCTAGATGTTCCAAGTGTATCCAAATTGAATTCTGGTTTACTGATTTGATGGACAAATGGCTCAATCCTAAAATCGGGAATGGTAGTCCCCAGGCTTGACGGGAAACTTTGCACTTTTCTTTTTTGGCTTACTGTTTGAAAGCCTATAAAAAATAGTTTTCTGCGGTATGACAATAATGGCAACGAGTTCTTGAACAGGTGACGATGCATAATTAGCTGATTTTAAAAATTTGTTAATTTTAAACGAAAATACAGGAGCACTTTTTATTCTAGTTTTAAAATACGGTGGATGATAATTTAGCTTTCAAAATGACCCTTGCCGACTTTGCAATACGTTAGCAACCAAACTGGCGTGCTGTTTTTGACGTTGTCTTTTTATGGAGTTTTTTTATTATTACTTGCATTATTTATTAGTATGCAGTAATGACTTGATTGACGCATGAGCCAGTTCAGGGTTTTATCATGATTAAAGTTGCTTGTGTGCGTGTCAATATTGTTTCAAAATGTATATGGGTAGATCAAGATTAAACAGATCTATAAACTCTTAATACCATTTGAATGAATCCTGTAAAAAAAATTAAGTACCTATTTTAGTTTTTAGACGAATGAACGTAAAAAAATCGTCTGAGGTTATCAAATATGTCTTTATAAACTAGGTATCAACTCATGATTAATTCGTGCGTAGTTGAATTGAGTTAAGTTTGTGGGAACGTTTTTCTGTTGCGTGTAAGAGTAAACCCATTAAAAAAATATTTAAAAAATAAATAAATGAAAGGTTTGAAAGATAAGTAGGCTTTTGCCCTAAGAAAAACCCTAACTGTACTTCTAAGAGGAAGAATTAAAGCATGGGAATTGCATTTTTCCACATTGAATTATATGAGGTTTCTTTTTCTGTTTACAAGCTACGTATAATTTTCAATGTTGTAATATTTCAAGATTTTTTTTGTGTTTTTGTCGTAGTGGTAAATCGTGATAACTAGACTCTTGGCACGTCATCACAAACAACCTTTACAAAATAACAAAATACGTATAAACACTAAATGTGTACATACGTACTTCTGTCTAAAATGAAACATTTTATGTGGATTAATCATGTGAACATGGGCTCGAATGACCTTTCAAATTCCGAAAGTAATCATTTAATGTGATTGGAAAAAAATGTGATATTCTTGTTACGGGGTTTTAGGAAAAGTATGGTGGGTATAAAATATATTCTTTTTACTTTTTGAAACTGGACACACATCGTTGTTTACAAGTTTTTATTACATTTAGGTGAATTTAAAGGTTTGCCATTTATCTGACGTTTTGGAGTAATAAACTATCCATGTGGTTGGTTTGTTAAACACCTACTGTCTCTCAAACTTATCAAAGCGTCAAGTATAAACAACGAATAACAAGAACTTTCTCTCAGTAGCAACTGTATTTAAAAATGTAAATAGAGTGTTAGGTACAGAATCTAAGACCTAGTTTACTTTTATTTGTGTAATACCGGCTTAATACTTTGGCATTATTTCTACACTGGGAAAACAATGATTTTTAAAGAGGAAATCAAGACCAATTTGATAAAGTACTAAAACTTGCACTTGCTACGACTTATACAGAAGTTAAAGTTGTTGACTTAAACCTGGCATTATGGTTTTGCATTTAGTTGTAAATTTGAGCAGGTCCCATTATCAAAAAGATCACACGTGTTAAATTTCGGCTCATTATTTTTGCTCTATTTTAACACATATTTGTTCAACTGTCTTTTACTTATACATCACATTCAGCATTCAACGATTCCCTTTCCGATTTAACCTTGGTTTTGACGAAATTATACAGAGACACGCAAAAAAACGCAAAATGGAACCTGTAAAAATATTCGTGACATATCAGTGTATAAATAGAGCTTTGACGTTGACTGAGCAATTAGCTAGCAAGTAGCATGTTTCACACTAACTCGAAGCATTTCAATTATTTAAGTCTAAACGCATGTCAACCTCTGCACTATTGTTAGGGCTCTATAAACTAGCATCAAATAACTACACGTGTATATCGCGCCCAGTTAATAAGAAAATATTTGACGTTGTATGGATGTCAAAAAAACCGTTTATTGCTGTGAAATGGTATCTCATTGTGTATTAGTGTAGTCGCCCCTTCAACTTGAAAAAAATCCAAGGATCTTATAATTGGCCACTGTAAATAAAATCTACTTTTGTATACTAAGTGAGCGGCAGGGGGTCACAATCAATATAGAAGGATGTAGTAATTTTGCAGTAGCAATTATATCGCCGAATACTATGTGACATTTTCAGGAGATAATTGACATAATTACACTCATCGATTTAAAAACGAACTAGACATACATATCAATTTGCATACCACGAGTAAATTATTAATAGTTCTTCACATGGCACATCGTTAAGCGTCTTACTTCATATGCATTGTGTTCGAATAAATTACATCCATCAAATTTTTTTGTACTTTGTGCTAAGTAAACCCCTCTGTGAAAACATGCTGTCAGATAATCAGTCTGGGTGCCCAGTTGCACATTTTAAACAATAATTTACCACACCAATGTCATTAGCAATATTTCCAATGTAAAAACTTTACATGGGTAGAAATAAGATGAGAGTTCATTCTAAAACATATTAAGTTATTCTGCATTTCTATTACACACACTTGCTGTAGTTTAAAATCATTTTAGGATTCTTTTACTCAAATTATAGTCGTACACATTCACGAATACATATTTTAGTTCCTAATGCCGTTATTTAATAACTTTTAGTTCAAATTGCATTTATTTATGTAGTTCTATAATTGCAAGATTTTACGACACATTAAATGAGTTAAGGCAAACCCTCACATCTATTCAGTTTCTGTAGGGCAGACACACGAAGCAAATTATACAAACAATCACAAACTAACCTATCAAGTAATGCATGTTAGGAAAATTGCTCTTTGAATACTTTTGCAAATGATTGTCAAGGTCTCTGGGGTGTTGATAAAATGAAACCTGCCAGTAGTTAAGTATATTAATGTAATGAATATATTAACACAATGTATGCTGCGACCTATCTTAAGTGCCGAAGTATGCTGTTGTAGTTTATACCTCTAGTATCGAATATTAAATCGTGCTTGTAGTTTTTGCTGGGATAAGTCTAACTAATTGGTTCGTATGCAAGGTTTACACTGATTGATTATGTCAAAGTAAGCCTTTACTCTATATTGGATTTTCTATTAACTTAAAGAAATGCGTGAATATATAATGTTCGATGAACGATAATGCAAAAAATGATCTATTTAAAGATGGTAACAAAAAAATCATTAGGATGTGGGGTATTATAACAAATAATATTTTTTTGAAGCTTATCGCAATTATTTTTGATAAAGTGAAGTAATTGTGTGTTAAGACTCAAAGCTATTCAACTTCGAAGTTTGCTTAACACTGAAAAGTTACATTGAGTGTCTTAGGATTTAAGAAAAAGATGCTGTTTATGTATTTCGAGAAGAAAGTCAGTTTTTTTGCTAACTATCCAAGCCATTGCAAGCTTTCAAAAACAAGATTTTGCAGATTATGTTAGATCTTACCATTAAATAAATACACTGATACATTTTAAAAGTTCACTTGCAGCTTATTAACAATGATTTTTTTCCGAACTAAATCGAGTTTAGTTAGTAAACAAATTTAATTTAATATGATTTGGTTTTACATTCCTGCACAAAACTTACTTTAAAAGCTCACTGATTCTGTTCTTGTAGGCCAGGTAACCTAAAATACTTAACAAGTATTTCTCGATTAATCTCATGTAAAGAGTGCGACCAATTCCATAGTTTAAGCGATTTGCGTCACACAAAATCTTTATTAAAATTTACTAACTAGGCTTGAGTAAACTCAAGTTTAGATTCCCTATCTTTAATTTGAGAAAGAACGAAGGTCAGTTAAAATAGCTATTAATTGGTGAATGTTTAACTGATAAGTATTCCCTACTGAATAATTCGAATTCATCATTAAAGGTATGATTCGTAGAATTTTTTAGATGAATTGTAAACAAGTTACTAATTTAGCAGCGACAACAATAATGAAGCAAAACTACATGGGCGATTTTCGTCACGAAACTACGTTTACCATTGATTTTTTTAAACGTGACTTTGAACTTTGCCCTGAACCAGGTTCAAGAAAAAAATCCAACTTTTCATTACTGGTATAATCTAACTGTCTGATAAATACTGTGCATCCTATTTCAGCTTTCTAACATAATGTATCGCTTTGTATAGAAATTGATCGCATACATTGGCTTATGAAGTATTTGTTACTAAAAACGTGTTTGTCTGTTCGTTTTGTATTTCACCTCGAATTTTTGAATTTTGAAATTTTGAATTAAAAATTAAATATTCCGTGATTAAAGATCAGTTTACAGTTTACTTAATTCTATTAAAATAAAAATTAATATAATCAATGTGTCATATGTGTAATGCTTTTGAATGAATTTCCTTTTTGATTTACTTTATTTTTACAAAACCGATTTATACATTTAAAAAAACAACTTTCACCCGCCACTTCAATATTGCGTTTATGTAAAAAAAAGGCTTTCAGTAAAATTTCTGGACAAAGCGGTAAAATATTCAAAAAGCTGAACCTGGGCACACACGGTGCTCAGCTGACATTTTGATTACTCCTATAATTAGAAGAATTATTAAGAAGTTGTAGTTTGTACTTTGTACCTTGTTGGGACAAAGTCCGCAGCTAAGTTTTAAAATTTAAAACGATAAACGTTGCCATATGAATTTTTAAGAAAGTCCCACATGTTGTTTTTTACCTGATTATACTGTGCTTCCTATCAAATTAAGCTTTTGCTTTTGCTCGCCAAGATTTTACCTTTGTCACATTTCCCACTTATTAAGTTTAAAATGAAACACGCCATCAATTTTGTAGAGGCCACTTAACAGTAAATCATCAATTAACTAAAAAGCTAATGTTTATAACCTTGGGTTTTCATTAAAGTCATAGTAAAATTATAAATGTAAAGAGCCTACACAAGTCAATTTTAAACTAATGATAAACGATGTTGTTGAAGAATGCTAAAAACAACAATGTGATTGTCATATTATAGTAAAGTTTTAATACAACATTGGTATATAATTATATATTGCTATGAGTATACAATCAACTCTTTAGACACTTTCCCACAAAACCTAACTGCCTGTCATCTATAATTAAACGGTAAAACATGTGTCCCTCCGCCATTCTTATAGCTAGCTCATCAACCAGATTTTAATTGATGGTTTTACGTCAGGTGCTTTAAAGAAAAAAGAAGAAATATTTCATTTATAAACAAGCAGGGGTAAGCGAACGCTTTTTCGTACATTAGGGTACAATTGACTTAATTGGAGAATATATACCTATAGCACACTCCTAATTATCTACCAATGTTTTATTTAATAATTTAAAAAAATATTTGACTCAAACGCTATTTTAAATGATGTGCGTTTATCCAACCGATTACAACTAGTTTGCGAATTTTATAATACTTTCTTGGAGTATAAATAGAGCTGGAAGATTTGATTCTGCAACACTCATCTAAAACCATTTCAATAGGCATCGAAAAACATTTGGTTACAAACATTGAAATTTTATCGTATATATTTCAAAGTTAGCGTTTTGATTTCGTTGTTTCAAATTTGATTTAGACAACTGAGAAATTAACACAAAAATTTTCAGACACCAAAATGCTAACCGGATCCGCGTTACTAGACAGCATCAAGCACTCATTCGACCTAATCAATAGATTGAATTTGGTCCCTTTCTCATGTCCCTTTTCTTTTGCTGCAGGCACAAAAGTTGTGTTTCAGACAAACAAAGCTTACGTCACATGGCAATGGAAGTTCCATTCCCTGATTTTGACAGTAGCTACCTTGATTGCTTTTTACAAGTATTTGGCTGAAAGTTCCTCATTGGCGAACAAGGTATTAAACGGATGGAAAATCGGTTTCTTTGTTCTGCACATCCACTTTTCACTCTGCTATCCCCGTCACGCATATGGAATGACAAACTTTTTCAATGAGATGATCAGTTTCCAAAATCGTTATCCAGGTGATTAAAATTTTCAAAAACACATTTAATTAATATACTTGTAAACAGGTAAAACCATATAAGAAATCTCTATTTTAAACTAGATGACACCTACTCCAAATCGAAACTAATCAAAACGATGATGGATACGCTCGTAAGCAACACTAATGGAAACGGATGGATATTTCCTATTGGCTCATTTATCTTACCCAGATCTCCATGCAGTGTCCTTCCTGCTAGCATTATTGGACAACCGTTGACTTTACATCAGTACTATACAGAAATATTCAGTCTTGCTATAGTCATTGATATTGGTAAACGCGTACTTACATTTGTAGCTACATTTCTGGTATGGCGAATTATCTGCAATCTTGGTATGCTTGCGGTAAACTTAAGCTTGCTGGTATCTACGTATTGTTTGCACGAAAGTCTCAAAGTTTTCAAAAACTTTGAATCAAAATCAGGCATTGACTTTCAACAATTGTGTAAAACGTACCGAGAAGTTCGGCTGTTGTGTGGACTTTACAATGATCATCATAAGAATACTATTCAACTTGGCTTTGTTGTTATGGGACCAGCTACACTGGCTATATCACTGTTTCTTGTCATCACTCGCTGGGATGTTTTGGGTGCACCTGCTTTGTTTATATTTTCCAATCTTATTGGAATTTTCGGAGCAATGATAATGCTAATTTTTCGGTACTCAGTCAAAATATACACAAC
>JAQFZG010004496.1:0-11673 GCA_034695465.1 Entomobrya nicoleti
ATATGTTCTTAATTTTTGGTGCGAAACGACTGGAGAGTTAGGGCAATTTGAACTACTTTTTAAATATTTACTACGAGTCATTAGACATATAAATGACAGATTCCATCTTTCACCTTTTAATTGTCAATAGAGCTGAAATTATGTTTATTTCTGCCTGATTGAGAATCTATGTAATTTTCTATTCATTCCATTTTATCCTCATCCGTTTGCAAGGAAATAATATATGCAAATTGTTACCAGTGTCAGCGGCACTTAAGTGAGTTTCTATGCCATTTAGCCAAACGTGTTTGAACAGGTATCTGTCAGGGTGACGCCTGTTACTTTGGAATTCATTTGCATTTCTCTCTAATTCTGAATTCTGTCATCTGTCGAGTGTCGGCAATTCGAGTGAGGAAAGTATACCTTCCTTTAAAGTAGGATGCGGAATGTGGATTCTGCTGATTTTTACTCCACTTCTCACACCTTGCTTGGCTTCGCTTTGGGTCTGTAAATAGATGAGTAGATTGGGTTGAGTGACAAGTTTTAAAGGGACAATTAATTAAGAAGAGCAGTCAAGAAATCTTTTGACAAATCTTTGTCTTAGATTTGTTGTAAATCACCGCTTGACCTTGACCTTTATTCTGAGGTCCTGGACTAATTGAAGCTTGTGTTTTGGATTGTGCTGCAAGAAGTTCCATATGGATCTGCGTTGTGCATTGATTTTCTAGAAGTGAAGTGATATTTTGGGAATTAAAATTAACTGGTGAGTATTCCATCAATTCCGTGTATAAAAATTTAAAGTGTTTACAAACTGCTTCATCAACCTAATTGGTGTACTACTAATATAAACGTATTGACATGGATTGTATTTTGCATTGATTTTGATGTCAGGAAGGGACTAGAAAGGCAACATGACTTCTTTTACAGTTTTCGACAACAAGACTGCTAAGTCAATCATGCAGGAGGTCTGCGCAAAACGAAAACTACTACCCCTCTGGGATAACCAAGAGCTTCAAAAGGTTCCACCTGTTTTTAAAACTACTCTTTCCATTTCTGGTCTGATGGAAAATGGAAAGAACTTGCAAGGTTTGTTTTTAGAAAAAAAAAACACGTTTTGATTTAATAATTTAATTTTTGAAACGTAAATTATTGGTGATTGGAAGCGGTACTAGTTATAATATTTTATAAATTAGTATTTATATTTTATAGTTGAGGGGCTGGGGTCGACAAAGAAGGACTCTGAGCAAATTGCGGCGTATAAAATGTTCCCGAAAGTAGTTACAACTGGGGAACTCCTTGCCATGATGGCTGCTGATAAGGTGATTCAACAGGAAGAAACTAAGGTGAAGCTGACACTGACAAAAACAAGCAAGCAAACATTGAACTCACCTCGTCCTTCCACTGAGACGCAGGAAGATTTGTCACAGTTATCTGACACGGACGACAATGAATTGGATGGAGATCCGATTGGTGATTTAATAACGCTTTGTCGTCGTGCCAAGTTGCCCCTGCCAGAATTTAAGGTACGATAACATATAAAACGGCTATTTCCAATCAATTTTATTTGCCGTATTAAATGTTGGAAAGTTGGAATGCATTTACTTATTTTCTTTTTGATTTAATGGAACAGGACATCCAGCGGATGGGACCTGGTAACGTTCCCATCTTCACTGTGACTTACACAGTTGGCGACATAAGTAAACAAGAAGGGAAAAGGGCCAAGAAGCAGGACGCCAAGAAAATTGCAGCCTTCCGAGTCCTTCGGGATTTGAAGTTAAAAGGGTATGAGGTGGTCGATAAAAAGTCGAAGAACACATCAGTAGCGGTTCCTCCCTCGTCTTCTCCACGAGTTAACGAGGAACTTGAGGAAGTGACTTCAAGCCAGGAAACGAAACTGCAAACTGGAAAGGGATCTACAATAGAAATACAAATTGGACATGGCCATGATGACGAAGACACTGCTCCTCAGTCGCCACAGCCCCAGGCTTCCATCAGCTCACCACCTGTGAAACGCGCAACTGTAGCAGCAGCAGAATCCAAGGTGGATATGGACATGGAAGTAAAAAAGATGAAATTACGAAACAATAAACGAATTTAATTAAGCTCGACTACCGGTTACATTACCGGGTAATTAGTACTTAGGAAAGAGTTTAGTTAAGTGTTTGTTTATGCTCTGTTTTTTTGTTTGTGTTCTTTAGACTGATTGTGCTGAATTTAAAGCCAATTTAAAACGAAAATTAGCAGAAGAAGAAGAGAAATTAGCACTTGTGTCTGTCTCTTCCTCTCCTCTTATAAAACGCAAATATGAGCTCTTCCGTGGATTTCGACTGGTTTGCGAAAGCCAGTCTGAAAATTGTTTGCGATTTATAAAAGACTTTCCTCATGTTTTTCAACATCTTCCTCCAAATGCATCTTTGGAAGAAGCTCTGGTAAAAAATATAAGGCTATTTTTGCCTAAAAAATTTAATTCTGTATTACTTTTCTAAACAGAAAACGTTCAATTTACTAATTGAGTTACAGTCTTTTGACTTTAATTGTCTTAATTTAATTTAATTCCTCTAGTCATTTTAAAACTGTCTTTAAACAAAGTTTACTGTTTCAGATCCCTAGAGAGTTCCAGCTCTTACTGGACAGTCATGGTGGAGCTTTCAATTTATTGGAAAAGTATGCAAAGGAGTTGGATGCGAAATTGTTGTTTTCTAAACCCCTTATTTCCCGAAAACCTAGTAGCGAAAGTGAAACTGAGCCCCGTAGTCCTCATAACAGTAGGAGAACTTCTCAAACCCAAATAGTTTTCCTTACCTTAATTTTCCCCTTTAAAGATTTAAAATTGAACCATCAACAAAAAATAGTTAAGATTGGAGAAGGAAAGACTTTGTTAAAAGCGAAAGAAAATGCTGCCTTAGAAGGCTTAAAACTTTTACGTACTATGTTCATTAGTGATGATACCGAAGAGTAAATAAAACTTGTACAGTTACAAATTAGACCATAGGGAGTAAAGTTAAAATAAATTGCATGTTTGGGTTGAAGTTAAACTTTTCTCATTAAATAAAATAATAACTGTAAACATTTAAAATAGTAATATTTACATATCAAGTATGTTCACATTTCTCATGTTAATTGATAGGTGCTATGATTTGATTGTTGTGTGCTATGAAATAATTGTGATTTCAAAAAATATCAGTTTTTTTACTACAAATTAGTTATATTTTAATCTTATTTTTAGTTTGTATGCAAAATTACATTACTATTTTCAATAAAATTACTAACCACTAGTTTTGATATTTAACTACAGTTAATTTTCTATCCATTAAAATTGTAATCTGGAATGGGCAGCGGTGGTGGAGGAATCCTAAACTCTTGAGTAGGCACTGACGGACTTGGGTTGATATAATCCATCATACCTCCTCCCAGTCCTCCTCCACCTTCATTGTAGACAATAGTGTCTTGATGGAAAAGATGTGGTGGGGCTGGTGGTGGAGGCGGATGGGTAGGTGGGTTAAAAGTAGGATTATTTGCATCCCTCACATTCATATTGTGAAGATCATTAAAATTAGCATTATCAGCATCACCGTTATTGTTAGAGTTAACTTGTTGATTCTGATTTCGATTATTATTAAAGTTAAAAATGTTACGAAGAGCATTCTGATTCTGATTTTGATTACTATTCAAGTTAAAAATATTACTAAGACCATTCTGCTGATTGTTCGAATTCTGATTTTGATTATTTAAATTAAAAAGGTTACGAAGGTTATTGTTGTTGTTGTTCACCCCATTCGTTAAACTATTAAACAAATTGCTAAGTGGGTTGGATGGTGGCCTACTGCCCACATCATTTAAATGATTACTTTGAGCCCCTGCCGCCGCGTTAATTGCTTCTGCATTCCTCACAAGTGTATTCAAAAGTGGTTTAAATGGTGACGTAAAAATATGTGTAATTTGGCTAATTCCTTGAAGAAAACTACCATTTACTGGATTGAACAAAGTTGACATAACATTTCCCGGATCTGCAGATCTTGTGAGTGTGGGAACGACACCTTTACCGCCCAAGCCGAAAGGTGGAGCTTCATGGGTTACCAGATAGTAGTTTCCTTTGGGTGCGAATGGCGAGCAAGCTTCCCCTACAAATACTCTACTTGAATCTTTCATGCAGTCACATCGATTTTCCATAAAGTCTGTCCATGTGGGACATCGACAAGCGACAAAACTTAGTTCGTCTTCGATTGACTCCTTGTAAATTTCTAGGGCTCGGGTGTGACTGCACATGAGTGTGTCATAGCTTGGTAGATTGGATTGGCGACAGCCGGGTTGAAAAATTCCTCGATTCTGAAAAAAAAAAGTTTTTTAATTGCTATTTTTTGAACATTGATAATTTTTAGAGCTTTAATTAACAAACCGGATAAATATCCACATGACCCAATTCCTTGCCCATTCCAAGATGATTAGAATTCCATAAGTTATCCCCTCCGTCGGTATGGATCACGTCGACAAAGTCAGCGTCTTCAGGATCTAATTTGAAGTAATTACCAGCCATTCTGAAAAGTGGGAGGGAGGGATCTAGACCTGTGATTCTGGATAATGTCATGTTGAAGTGAATCTTTAAATCGTTGCCCATCACTCCAGCGGCGTGAGCCCCTAAGCCGAAACCAATGACGTGGACTTTGGAGGGATCCACTTTCATGGCCTGGATTAAACGGGCTGTCATTTTACCGACGTATTCGCTTACAGTGACGGCAACTGTGTAGGTGTATGTTCGAGCTGGTTCCCAGTCGACTAGAATAACGTTGAAGTCTTGCTTTTTGTTCATGTAAGCTTTAAGTTTCAATTAGTTAAAATGTTTTAAATTAAATGGTTAAATATTACAATTAAATTTTTTATATTTATGTCAAATTTTACCATCTTTCAAGTCATAAATCAGCGGATTTTCTGTGGATTGCATAAAGTCATGAATAAGCACTTTTGTAGGCTTTCCCTTGTCAAAGTACTTTGATTCCGAGGCATTGTTTACTGTTAGCCCCTCTGCAAGATATGGAGTATCTCTAATTTAAAAATAAGAATCAAGTAAAAAATATGTTTGCATTTAAAATAGATTTTTAGAAAGAAAAGTGAGCAGTGGGCGATCACACTTACTTTGTGTACAAGAAAAAGTCGATTGGATAGGATTGGGGTGCCAAGTCCCAGATAACAGGGGCAAATGTCTGATTATTTCCTGCAGTTCTAATGATCGGGTTAATGGCAAAATTATGACGGTATCTGGAACGGTCTCTGGTTTCAGTTGCGCCATCAGGGAGCCGGGATAATGGTCTTGCGAATGGAATGATGTCCAAAGTTTGAATTTGGTTGAATTTCACTGCCATTTAAAAAGTTAGAATTCTTTATTTAAACACAATAACATCAAGATATCCATCTTATACTGATTACCTGAAAGGAGAAAACTGATCGTTAAGAAAAGTTTCTGGAGATTCATGATATATCCTCGTTAATTTCTTTCCCTTTACATTTTCCACAGTAAACTGTAAACTTCTTTTATTAAATGAATATTTCAAGTTGGTAGCATTAAATGTTGCGCACAAACACTAGCCACAAATATTTTTTACTTTCGCACATCGACATCACCCACTTTAATCATATCCTTCCCTTCTCAGATTCAAAGCTGTTCTGACTTCATGCATAAATTTTACAACTTCCTTTTTGACATTTTTCTTGTTGACAAGCTTAAAAATTGAAGTCCCACACACACAAAAACAGTAGGTAGACAAAATTGACACACTAATCGTAAGCCTACCAAAAATCATACATAACGTATTTTGATTGCACACATTCGAAATTGAATTAAATTAAAGGATTAAAATGACGAAACAATGTTGCAGTTTTGCAGGAAGTCATTCGAATAAAATGGAGTATGATGCCACGCCCCTATTCATGTTTTCACCCTTTGAAGGCTGCGGTGGATGAATTGTAGCAGAGAGTCAGTCTCAACACATAATTGTCGCTTTAATCAAGGTGTTGACCGTAACAATTTAATAATCATCAAAGTATTATATAACAACACGCTTTAAAAGCAAAGTGCAACAATGTTGAATGTATGCATAAAATGCAACCAACTAATATAATATGCATAATGTATATTGCATGACTACGGCTATTTTAATTTTGTGGGGGATGGGTTGTCGGCCCGTTTATAAAAATAAATGTGCCATGGCTCACTCAAAAAATTAACACCTGTGTATTCGGCTTACAATGTTATAATGATCATTTTCCTAATTACGGTTATCAATTTTTATAATTTATAATTTTTATGAGATGGCGGAATCAACTCTTATAAGGTTTTATGATAAATGTTCCAATTATTTTCACATTTTTATTTTTCAACTTTGCTCTACATTTTTTCAATAATATGTGATTTAATAAATTGTGCATAGGTAATCATAATAACCAAGTTGACCGGATATGAAGCAATCAACTCAGTTTATAAAAATACCGACATTCTTTTCCACATTCTTCATTTATGCTTTGAAATATACATGAAAGTATTTCCACATTTTTGGACACGGCATGGCATGAGTTGAAACATCAAAAAAATGCAAATTATTTAATATACTGGTTTTTCTAGCTTGTCTATCATCTTATCTTTTTTTCTAGCTTTTAATTTGATTTTATGCGTTTTCAATACTTCTCATCATCAACACATCACACTATCATTATCAAAAGGTTATTGGGATCGTCAATACAAAAAATTCACTTTCCAGCATTTCTTTTTCTTAAAAACAAAATTCTTATGACGTGTTTGAAACTTATTACTTACATAATTGGCCAACGTGTAAAAATGAAAAAGGTAACTTGTTCTGCGGTTTTGTACTCTATGTCCAATATTATTAATTTGTAAGTAAGCTTTAAAAAAATATGTACTGTATAGATAGATTGCCATGTGAAAACCACTTTTCCTTCAATAAACATCTTTTTACAACCATTATTTAGCTGAAACACAAATACATGTAAAAAAATTACTACATCAAATTTCACCCTTTTTATTTTTTCCAAAAAGATTTGCATCATCGTCTGTCTACACAGTCTACAGAGAGTCAAGTCGTGGGAATTTTTTGGGGAGGGAATCCACTTTTACGAGAGAAAAAGCTTTTGTCTTTCTATTTTGTACATTTTACAATACAGCAGCCCTCATTCCTCATCATATCTGCACTATAGTCCTGGCATTGTAAAAATCACTACATGAAAAAGGAGTGTTTCCAGCTATCTGTCATTGTTATACATTTATTTTTCTTTAAAAAAAATCTACATGGAGGATTTTTTTCTTTTAACTTCTTTGCATTGAAACTGAGCACAGCTGGAATTCTCATTATATTCTAAAAGCGTAATTGTACAAGACAAGAGACAAGAGGACGACATCATCAGAGTCGTCGTAATAATCATCACAGTGCACAAAACATGTGTACACCTAAAAACATATAAAATGACTTATGGCTAACTTTGAATTTAAAAAAATCGCATTTAACATGCATGCATAATATGTACACACACATCACATCACATAACTCAATATATTTTGCATGGGAAGGTGTATAGGTATTTTATCTTGACAAAAAATCTTTTTCGCATTGTTGCTCGTTGCACCATACCTTCTTGTCTTGTCAATTGTCTCTCTGTTGATTTGTTATGTCACCTGCAAAAAAAAAGAGTTATCGCTTCTCTTTAAGACCCCGCCATTCTTACAGTCATTCTTTTTTTTGCCATCGCAGCAGAAGTCACTCCTTTCATAATGGAAAACCGAAAAAATTAAAAGCTTACCTCTGGCGTTATTCATTCCGTCATAAAAAACTGAATACCGGGTTATTATGTTGCTTGTGCAGAAATAAAATCTCTGCTGTTGTGCTAAGCTATATTGTTAGCTTTACCGATTAAAGTATCCAGTAAATAAAACAATAAATCTTAAACGAAAAAAAATAGCTTGAATAAAAAAAAATCAAATGTTTTTTTATAATCTTTCTAGAGTGCAAGTACCAATTTATCTGGTTGTATGATGACTTGTTGTATTATAAATGAGATGATCAGAAAAAATGTTACCATCATATCATCCTCATGAGCTTGTGTGCTGTGTGTAAGATGATCATTGTCATGATGTCGTGATCTCATCATAATAATCTCACTATTTATTTTTTTTCTTGAAAAAAAAAAAATCAAAAAGGGGCTGTTCATTTGATAAAGGATATTGATAGTTTGCTCTTTCAAATAATTAAGTTTTTCCAGAAGGAATGCTTTGTCACGATTTATTTGCTTTGTGAACTGAACGCTGAACTGAACTATCCATTGTTTTTTGGACTTGAATAACCTTCTTTGTCGTCTGCTCATCTGTCTGTATTTTGTATTTAGTATACCTTTTAAATGTTCAAGTTCACCAGACTAAAAGTATATAGTTTTTGGTTTGATATGCAATTTATTGTTTAAATTTTCTTCTAAAGATTTTTTTGGAGATAAAAAAATAGTCATGCATTTTTGTGCTTTTTCTTTTTTCTTGGAAATAAAAAAGAAAGCAAAAAAAATCACTGAATTGAAATGAGAAAATGAAATGCAATGAAAAAAATAAAGAAAAGTGATTATGTTTTAAAACGATTAGAATCATATACTTTTTTAAATGACACGTTTTGAGTTTTGAGATGAAGATAAATCCCGTTTTTTGTTTGAAGAGATGGAAGAAGGAAAGGAAATATAATTGAGTTGAATTTTTACACTTGAATGACAGTATTGTAAGCGGTTGGCATTTTTGAGTTTTACATGAAAACATGTATGCATTATGGATGGATATAGATATATCATATATGTCTCAAATAAAAAAGAGTATATCTATTTTATTCAATAAAAAAGTGAGTGATTGAAGATGATGTCGGTTGACTATGATAATATTCATTATTTTATTGCAATTACAATGTTTACAAGGTAGACAGGATGATAGTCAGGCAGGAACAACAGTGAAGGAACCCATGCGGAGGTATTTGGTATTTCGCACTTAAGATGCCTCTCTCTCTCTCTCTCTCTCTCCAGTGGATAAACTAGCTCTGCCAGATTTTTATGAGGATCAGGATTCTTTTTAAAAAGATGATGTTCAATGTTGAATACTGATGATGACGAAATGAATAAAAAAAATTTTTGATGATGAGTACGATAAATGGTGATATGACATGATGATGCTCTCTGTTCTCTGTGTAGTCTCTGTACAAATCAGTGTGTGGAAGTAATAGAAAGGTAAACCTGCATTAAATTCCTGTTTAATTCCTTTTTCAATTCAATAAATATTCTAGGAGCTCAGAATCTCTGAGTTTGACTGCTTTATATGCTGGGAATCTCCACAAAATCTTTTTGCTTTGCTGGTTTGGTTTGGTGGATAGTGGATGTGGATGATGGTGAAGGAAGATGATGTAGAATGTAGTTTTTTTAGGTAGACTTGCTGGAGATCTGGTTTTCTGTTTTTTGATGAATAAGTTTGATTGGATTTTATACAACGCTGTGAAAATGAGTACGTAGACAAATTTCTGGCAAAGAATCCACAAAGACATGCAAAAATGTCCACATGGATGAGTTTTTAAATTTTTATTTTGGGTTTTTTTCTTTAGGAAATTTAAAGTTTTTATTGCAATCTCAACACTTAGCAGAAAAAAATAAGATGATGATGAAGAAGACAACGGGAAAATCCAATTAATGGGGAATTTACTTTTAATTTTGCGGAGACGATTCTAGAAAGAAAATTTGTAACATGAAATGTATGGAAAATGTACAAAGATAAGCAGGAAGATAGCTTAGTGGTGATGGTATTAGAAAATGTTTTTAGATTTTGGGAAGATTATTAGGGAGAATGTTTTTATGATTATTTAAGGCTAAAATAAATGTCATGTTCAACAAGTTCTAAAAGAGCGACATGAATTTGATCAAATAAGGTGATATGATGATGATGATGGTAGGGAAAAAAAGGATTTTAGAATTTTTTGGTATAAAACACAAAGCACACAAGTTTCAAGTCAAGTCCAATATACCAAGTTTAAAATGATGATCAAAGGTGTAAGATAGGCCGGTACAAGACGGGAAGGAGGTGGATCATCTTCTCTCTCTCTTGATTTGACTTGAAACAATTTTAATAAGAAAAAACAAACAGAAAAAAAAGTTTTTTAATCTTTTTGTAATCATTAGAGTCAGAGTTGCATAAAAAAAAGATGAAATTGGAGAGAGAAGCCAAAAAAAGAAAAGCGAGAAAAGATGTTTTTGTTGAGAAAACATGGTTGAAGTTGATAGTTGTTGGGTTATGAAGTAAAAGTGCACCGCAATAAATTGCTAGAGACAAGCATGGAATATGAAATTGAATGAAAAATATTTGCCAAGCACGCAAATCCTATGTATTTTTTTGGTAGGTACATAGAGTACATAGCGTAGGTATTTAATTTGTGTACAAAATGGTGAATTCCTCCGAGTGAGATGCGTTGTTTTGCAATTTTTTTTAAATACAAGAAATGTTTTTTATTTGAGTGGGTACTGCATATAAATTGGTTATAGAACAAATAAGAGAAGATTTAGAGAATTAAATGGTGTTGGTTGGCATGTTTGAGTGAGTGTGTCTTTGAACTCGAATAAACTTGAGTAAAAAAAAGAATGAAAGGGTCACAGATAGATAGGTAGATAATATATTTGTCAGATTTGATTTGAATCAGCATCAGCAATGAACTTGAGTGCAAATTTGCATTCGCTGCTGGAAAGAACAAATAAGAATCTAAGCGGAATGTATAAGGTTTCATCTATGTTTAAAAATTATGCTAATTTGTAGTAAATGTCAAATAAATTTTGGTAGGAGGATTCTTGGAATAGAAAATAAAAAAAGACGAAGATATTTGGTATTGATCTCTTTTGTAATTTTGGTCGGTATGTGTTTTGTGTACTGGGTAGTTAGGTTCCATATTTGGAAGAAAAAATTGTTATATAAGCGGAATTGTGAAAGATTCCGATTTGAATAAGAAGTTTTTTATTTTTTAAGTTGATATTGAAGATGTTTGGCACTATATACAGGAAGTTGTTAAGTAAAACCTAATATGATAGTGAAGTAGATTCGGAAAACTTTTGCGTCGAAAATATAGAGAAATAGATGGAGAGACGCAACTCTGCATAAAGATTTTAAATTTGATGTTAGTTTTTTACCTTTCCGTAATCTCAAGTCTTTTGCATAATAAAAAAATCAGTTATCCAACCAAACTATGAATTTTAAGTGGCTGTGTATTTGAACTTGAGCTACTGTCTGTGGATTGTGGAGATGGAGGAAGGAAGCGTGCATAAATCTTTTGATTCACATCACATAAAAATATGCTTCCTATGTATATTGAAAGTAAACAATTTCATAACATTTTCCGGTCTTCCCACTCCCCAGCAGCCAACCGAGAATACAGATAATTATACCCTTTTGGCAATCTTCATTTCATTAACAAACTTTCAATTTCACTTTGGTTGGTTTTTATACGTGGTAAATCGCTTCCAGAAAATTAAATTAAACACTTTTCTGTCATTTTTGTCTAATTAAAATACAAAATGGTGAAGATGTGTTAAAGTAGCCAAAGAACGAACGATGAAATTCAATAATTCCCGTATTCACCTTACCTCATAATGCACTCCATTCCAACCGACCTGAACTACATTTCGTTGCCACTC
>JAQFZG010004497.1:0-11670 GCA_034695465.1 Entomobrya nicoleti
ATCACCAGACGTACATATAAGCATATATTATATTATTATGACTCACATTTGCATAATATACAACTTTCCCCCACATTATCATCTTTTTAACGTCAAAAGGTGTAACTTTTCCTGCTCGGGGAAATATTATTATTATTACGTGTGAACAAGTACAACCACCGAAAATCCACTGAAGTTTTACAAGAAAAGGTCCATACTTCTTTTACTACTATATATTGCAATGCAGCTATGACAGTTGAAGAAAAGGACAATGTCATCTAATGATAAAGGGAAAACGATTTTCAGAATTCAGTGAGTAGGAAAGAAAATACATTCCTAGGAGCATACACGAAGTAAGGAAGCGTGATGCAATGCGCATCATTTCATCAAACACAATCTTCACATCATCAGAATCAGAGTTTGCAACCCCTTTCCTTGAAGTTGCACAACTTCAATACAAGTCATTTTAGGAAGCAATATATAAGTCTACCTTGTACTGTATTATTATTACGCTTACTACTGAACTCAAAAGGAAAGATGTCTGCTTCCACTGATATGTAATTACTGCTTAACAGCTACTCTTCAAGTGAGATGCTAGATAGCTACTCTCGAGTAGCAGTTGCGTTTGTGAAAGATGGTAATAATGGTGACGACATCATCCTTAATATACATGGTTCATGGAGATGATTTGAATGAATAATTTTCACGTTGGAAAGTATGATGCGTATAATGGCAATGATTGGGAAAAACAAGTAACAAAAACGCATTACGTTTACGGTTTAAGGGCAAAGTGAGATGGGAAGGATGACGGGAAGATGTGCTCATTTTTTCTTCTATTATGCGTCTTTCAACATGTATCATTCCTCTTTTTTTTGCTTGAGAGAGTATAAACGTATGTATTGAACATTTTGATGTCAAAGTTAATGTTTTATCCAACAATCTGTACAACAGTCGTCTGTAAATAAGAAAACTTTTTCTACTTTGATATGGCGAGAAAGATGGAGATGTAGAGAGAATGGAATATTTTACTTACTTGTTTATCTGTGTTTTACGTGCTACTGGTGCTGCTGATAGTAATGCTTCTATTAGGGTTCTTGCTTCATACTATAGATATAGAAAACCTACTGAATTTTTATTATTCATTTTCCGCTCCTCTTGCCAAATTACTTATGACAGGTTTTCGTGTCGTATACACGAGTAAAATTGTATTTGAAAAATATTGCATGGATTGATAAGTAGTTGATAATGATAATGAAAATAATGATGTTTGGTGTTCAATGAACGATAGAAAACATCATCATTATTTTAGTTTACTAGTTGGGTTTACTGGTTATCTGTTGGACAATATATAAAAACCTTGCAAGCAAGCGTGTATGTAAGTATCGAAAAAGGAAACAACAACCATCGGCTAAACAACGTAAAACCCAGCCAGGGCAACATAAGACACAAAAGGGAAGTGCTCAATAAATTATGTACTTAAATTGTATAATTTTGACCGCCCGACACGGTAATATAGCGACAGTGACCATTTACTCAATTAATTAAGTTTTGCCCCACGTAACTTTTGACTTTAGGTCAAGTTTAGTTGTAAAATTATGGTGGTGAGGTGTTGGGTTGATGCTAGATACCACTTTGTCAAGTGGAAGTAAAACTAAAATTAATAGAACTTTATTTTATAAAACTAGACTAAAATGTTTATTTGGGCTCTTTTACAATGTAAGATTGGCATTTTGCAAAACGGTAGGAATAAAATGCTTATTGTTGTAATAAAAATGATTTTAGTTTCAGGATTTCAAACAAAGTTAAAAGTCAGTAACTAAAGCTAGCATAACAAGTTAAAACAAATTCTTCTTACTTCTATCATGCCATTTCCGGCATAGAAGTTGAAAGGGTTGTTTCGACATACCCTTAACATGTTTGTCACCGGAGACGTTCACATTACCATTAATATGCAACCCAACACTATTATGTAGAATGTTTGAGAAATTTAGCACGTAAACACATTTTGTCAGAAGCAGAAGTAAGTTTAGCCAAAGGGCAAAATCAAATATCTATCTAGTAAATCCACTGACACTACTACTAGTTCCGCATCTCTCTTTTTTCCTTTCCAATGGATCATAAAAGAAAAATGTACACCATTTCGAAGAAGTAATCCTTTCAACATGCTATATACATCGAGAGAATTGCTAACCTCACTTACTCATTCACTCAAAAAAATCTTGCTCCCAGGCGAAAGGATTGAGTTTTGGGTGTGTATTTTAAGCCAGTCGCGGGCATTAAGCCATTTCCCTTTTGACTGTAAAAGTCTGTGTCTGTACGTTTGATTATGAACTGTAAAACTGGGTCGTTTTCCCTTTCAGCCATTCCATGTCACGAATACTGCTTTAACTTAAAATCTACGTGTGTGCATGCATCTCTTATTTTATACCTTTTTAGTTTATCCATCTCCTATCCCCCTTTTGTACATATTTAGCTGACACAACTTTTATGAGTCATGATTACAGACATAAAACTCTTTTTCAGGTTGTGTCTTTCTTTCTCTTGTTTTTACGTAAAAGTAAATCTCTACTTTCCCTTTTAACCATAATATATATCCCTTTATTTCTATGTCTATAGCCATTGTCAATGCTCTGCTGATATGTTTAGAAAGGTTTGGGTTCACTTTCACTTTTTTTACGTTAGTCAGTATTTTTCACAAGTGTTAGTGGAATTGGTGCTAGTAGATATTACACCAACCTTTTGAATCTCTCCACCACCCCGCCTAACTACTCCGTTCCATTTTCTACTTTTCTGTTATCTGTATTCTTTATATAATTACAGGGGTAAAATTAAACTATTCATTGTGGTCGACGCTGCGAGTTGCTCTAAAAAGTTTCAAAGTGTACCTCTATAGAATTGTTTTATATTGAAAGCAATATCCCAAACACAGGATGATGACGAAGCCAACAGCTCACAAAGACAGTAAAAACGACATCAATGAAAAGCAATAGATTCAATCTTTTTAGTGAAAGTAAAGTGTAGTAGTAACAGTAATCGTATCGTACGAGTCGTATAATACTAACATACATGTCCCACACACGAACCTGAGGAAAGAGACTCAGAGAGTCAAAAAGACAAGAATATTACATTGATATTATTGGAACATATCTAAAACTTGTACTACCACCAATGCTACTATACTTTCTACTCATTGTGCCTGTCGGTCTTTTTTATTACTACCGTCGTAAACACAGTGGGGCTCCGGTAAGTCTCGTGAATTATTCAAGAACACAAAAGCCATGTGAGGAAAGGAGGAGGAATATCAGAAGACCTAAAAAAATAAAGCTACTGCGACCATATCATCATCACAATCACCAGCAAACAGCTATACGATATTCTTCGATACATTCGTTTTTGCCGTTGATACTATATAATATAAATTTATGTACACACACATACATATATGTATACACATCATCTTCCAAAGCGATAACAGAGACAAGAAGAAAGAGCGATATGGGATGATAAAAGGATGAGAATAAGAGTTAAAAAGATATCCGTCTTTATTCTCTCCGTTCGCCTCCTCTGGTCATAAAAACTAGTAGGTTTGCTCTCTTCTGTTCTCTTTAGCCAGTAGCACAGTGGATTTTAGCAAAATACCTACAAAAGATACTTTATACGACTGAAAGATGATCATCATGTGATGGTGATGACGATTGGAATGTGTAGCTGCCACATAGTCGTACATGTAACACTACCAATAATATCAAATCTGTCTACACGAAAAATAGGAAATCTGACAGAAAGACTCTCACTGAATTGAACAGTAATAATGAACATTAGTTATGATATGATATGATGAGCTGCCGACGGGGAGGAGGGGAATAAAAAAAGAGAGAAAGAAAAGAGAAAATGATGGCGATTTCTCTCTGCCTTCCTTTTACTACAACTTCTTGCACTTTTGCTTTCTTTGCTGTTTTTAGTATACCATTTATTTCTTCCTTTTTAGAAAATTGTATCACCCTCAGCAAAGATATATAAAAGAACGTAAAAAAGGATAACTAACGTAAGAGTACACGAAATGGTCGTATTATCATCAGGATGATCCATATTATCTCGAAATTTCTATCGAAGTGTATAATATGACGTGCTTTTAAGCATTGTTATTTGTTTTGTGGTGGCTGTATAACCTCAAATGATAGTAATGATAATATAACATTGATCATGATCATGTTATTGTGCAAAGTTGATGATCACCACCGTAGCCAGCCTCCGAAACGCGTAAATAAAATGAAAGACAAGTTATGAGACTGCTTTTCTTCTCTATTTTTCCGCCCTACTTCAACTTTTCTTATTTGCTCCATTGTATCAAGTTATTGTAATTTTTACTACAAGAACAAATAAAAAAGAGCATTGGAATTTCATGACACATCGACATGTAACCGGCTGGTACTAAACTAAAAATGTTATTTTTGTATCGAATGTCGAAAGATTATTAGAAATGTGTAGGATACTTGAAAAATCATGTACTATTTGGGAAAAAATACAGAATTCTAGCCCAAAAGTGATAAAGAATATTCTAGAGTAATTCGTCGTTTTGAATTGCTGCTTTGTGTGTCATGTTATGTTACAGAATATTTCAGAAATGTTTATTTTTTACTGAATTCCATACCAGTTTCTTTTCAATGAGCATGCTATAATGAGAATGATAGTGATTACAATGAGGGAGGACAAGCAAGTTCTAGAAGAGAAATGGTGATGATTATTATGATCATTATCATCGCCCAAGAAGAGGGAAAATGATGATGATAACGCTATGCATTTCATTTACCAAAAACATGAGAAAAACCTAAGCCATTTTTTCATTCTTTCACTTTCTTGCATAGTACATAGTCATCCTTAGGAACATTTGCAAGAGAAAGCAGAAGTCATTATATTTGAGCGTTTTTTTTCTCAACTCAACCACTGTTTTCCTTATTTTGCTGCTGATGAAATGAAAATGTGGTGCTAGTTGCTAGCAGTCATTTCCCAATGTAATACACAATAGTAATGGTGCTGGATAAAGTTGCACTAAAAATTACCGATAGTTATAAAAGCACCAGTGTTACAGAATGTTGCAGAGGAGTATAATAACGTAAACGTAACAAGACACATAAGATAAGGGATCGCATCATCGTCGTCATCAACATAATCATTTAAAGATACCACGGATACTTTACTCCTCACTCATTCTTCTCTTTATTCACTGGGTACACATTTTTCTGTTACTTCTATCTTGCAGCAGTTTACACAGGAAAATAAGTCGTTCTAAGTGCATTATAGCATACTCCATTGCATACAAAACATGGCATATATGTATTATGACTACGACATGACAAACCATCATTTTAATGCATTTTAGACTTCTTTCAAGTTTAATACACACAAATAAAAATATGCTTTAGTATCTGTAAGCTCATATTATTCAAAGAATTGGTGTAGGTATGGAAAAACTGTATGTCTATTTTTATACAAATGGGTTCAAAGACAACTATGCGGGAAGAGAACCCAGCAGCATACCATCATCGTACATTTAAAATTTCTTCGGGCACAAAGATTGCAACCTTGAAATTGAGAGTGAAGATAGAACACATCTGAATTTCTTATAATCGTAATGCCTTGCAAATATGACAAAGAAAATGATAATAGTAGTAGCATAGTTTGGGCACAATAGAACAGCCACGGAATGACAACTTTAGTAAAAAAAAAGACTCGTCTTTTGTGGTTTCACCTTGGTTTGTGTACTACACACCAAGAAATGCATTGTACACCAGGCGTGTGACTTTTCTTCCTGAATTTTGAACAGTGTGGCCGTGTTACACGTAGCACACTACAGTATAAACGCCTTAATTTAGGATTCAAGTCAGGCTTTTCCGTTCAATTTCAGAAGAACACTAAGGATTACAAAGCGGAAGGAGTGAGCACTTTCTACGTTCTTTTTTCTGTCAGTTGCTACAATATGCATGGATGAAAATGTTACTGTAACCGTTATACAATTTCAATTGTTGGTTGGACGCTGTATGTACTTCATGTGTTCTTCTTTTTATTGCTTACACTTATCCCAAGAAGACTCAGGAATTTCACCTCTGAATTGTTTTCTTCCCTTTCATAACGTTTACTGGAAGTAAAAAATACTGGCGCAGATTCCAGCATAAAAATGTTGCGAAAGAGTAAGATGGACATCAATGATGTGATAACTGGAGAACATGAAGTAATTATTAAGTTTTAGGATAAAACTTTATATGATCGATGGAGGGTGAGAGAAAAAAGTCTGTCTGTCCATCGGTCCGTGGACGCTCTATCTTTCAAACAGTTTAACTAATTTACACGAAAGTACCAAAGAGGAACCCAAATTGATTTTGGAGCAAATCGGTTGACTGTTACCTGAGTAACAACCAATTAACGGTTACATATTTTGTGAATGGGCAAAAATTTATATTGCACCAATCGATAGATTTAAGTATCGTGACCAAATTTTGTCATGAAACTATGGTATAAAACTCAGTAGTTTCTGAAATATGACCTCATTTTTTAAATGTCTAATTTGTATTTTGTTTGATATACGACGCTAAACTTAGCTCAAATTAGCTCAAATTGCAATTTTAGAAATAATTGACAGCGCTTACCAAACTTAAAACTTTTCCAATTGGTTTACCGGTTTTATTTACAACTAAATTTCAACTGAACACAAATGCAGAATATATTTATGTGCACAAAATAATGAAATACCAAAAATTATGCGTTGTTTCAACATTTTATTGGTGATTGACGTTTCAATATCTCTTTACCGCTGCGGTTGAATAAACTTTGTGTTATTAACTTACTTCTATTTACAGCAGTTTTTGGCAAAGATAAGCTCTTTTTCAAACTGTGAGACTGATCATCAGCAGTCAACATTGAATAAAGGGAAAGTGGGAGTATCCTGGAAAAATTTCCCATGTCGCGAAGAAGACAAGTGATGCCGCTTTGAGAAAAGATTTTTGTTACAAGGTACAAGCCAAGCATGTTATTTTTTACTTTCATTCACGTGGCCAATCATGTATGCATCAAATCCACATCAATAATATCATCATCGTGTATGTGTGTGTTACACTGATCCCGGCTGAGCTCACAACTCACTTGGTTGAATGAAGCTGGATAGATTGGTATCAAAAGTTGCTTGGTATGAAGATGATGATGATTTATTTACTTTACTCCTCTTGTGGAAGAACCCGACCATCATCAAGTTCTATTTTTGCTACATGAACGACCAACGCATGCAAAAAATACATATCCCAAAGCTTCCTCCTCTTCTTCACAAGGTGTGATGTCTGTTCTTTCTTCTACTAAAAAAGAGAAATCGACCATCTTCAATCATTTTTCAAAGGATATATCATCATGACTATGACTCCTTCGTTTAGCTTACCCAAGTGCTTGTTTTTTTCAATGTCGTTTTTTACCAACTATCATCAATATCACTACTACATCATGATCGAAGGTACCACCACATTTTTCAGAATTTTCACTAGATTACTTTTCTCCTTATTCACGCACTAGTTTTCTGCAAGGAATACCAAAATCGGGTTTGTGTATCCATCTATTCACCGCCAACTGCCCTTATGGCCGCATTCCAACTTCCAATTTTCTTCAAGATTTTTTTTACATTCGTTAAAAAAAGAAATTCTGGTTAAATGTTCATCGGCATTACTCTGCTTTCAGTTTAGACCAGACGCATACTTCAGTGGAGAGGGAGGACGAAAGAAAGAGATCACATCACATTATGTATATTATACAGTAATATACGTACAAAGTAGCGCAATTGAAAAAGGAAAGTTTTTTCCCTTTCTCCTTTTCTGAGAAGAAGGAAAACAGAAAGTTTTTTCGTTACCGAAAATTCACCGAGCCAGTTTTCATGCATATCCCCGGAATCTTCTTTGGTCTACGCGAGGTCATAATAATATAAAAATGTGTGTACATATTTTTTCTTCTGAACTTCAAGCATCATTCCTTTCTGAACACTTACCATTATACAAATAAAAAAGAAAGATAAAAGTTATGAAGAACATGAGAAAGATCATGATGATGATGGCTAAGGTAAAAAAAATTCTACTACATTTTGTTATTTTCTTCTTTTCAGTACAAAGTTTTGTACAGTACCGATGGCCACGCCATGTCAATAACTTTTGAGAAGGAGATAAGCTTGGATGAGCCAAAGTAAAATACTGTCTTCTTTGCTCTTCTCTTTTCGTCTAATAGTTTGATAGGAATTTGATCTGATCTAGATGAATATATTGGTGGTGCATGCCACATCCATATTCATACCTAGATGAAATATATCCGCCATCTTTGAAGTTTTCGCCCATTTTCTCAAACCTTCGGGTTCTCCATCATGGAACACATAATGTGGGCAAAAATCTCAGTGCATAAGTTTCCTTCCGAATTTTTTCTCAATGGTTGCTTTTTGGCTGGATGTTCCATTCGTACAAAGAAAATAACAAGTTTATTTCACATATTTTTAGATAAGACATGGAACATAGTTATTTAGAAAATAAAAGTTTACGAGAGAAAAATCGTGATATTGATAAGCAAATAGGGCAATACTGTGCACGAGAGGCCCTTTCGTCAAAGGGTCCAAGATACAAGGTGTCTTGAATTTTGTTTTAGTTTATCTTTGTTTGCTAACTTGTGTGTATACCCGTTACCGTCTTTATTTCTAAATCCGAGATAGATTCAGTGATCAACTTTTTTCCCCTGTTTCTCTGAAACACATACCAAACAAGGCGAAAATACTTTCTGTTTATCGTCGTCTATTCTTACTGGATTCTGTCTGAATTTCCACACATATAATCACACATTTGTAGATTATGTATCCTCTAAGCAAAAAGGAGAAAGTTGATGTAAAAAGAGTATAATCAAGTTAAGGAAATACAAGTCAGTAGTATACAGACATAAGATGTGTGTGAAGAAAAAGAAATTTCTACTTGATTTGATGTGATGCGTCATGTACGACGACACAGATTCGTTTTCCTGTAGGACGCAATTTAGGCAAAAGACGCCCAGCAGTATAACAGAGAAAAGCAAAAAAAAGACGCAATCGGAGAAAGTTGTAATAGACATCATCAGAAAAGGAGAAAACCTGTAGGGGAAAAAGAAATCTTCGTGTTGTAAAAAAATATCCCATTGTGCCTATTGCAATATACTCATATGTATAGAGAAAAAAATGGTAAGTTTATAGTGTATGTTTTAGGTACGTCGATAGCTTATCTAGGAATATATGTGCGTAAAAGTTTTATAGCAGTACATTTTTGCTGGTTAAATGTGGTTACTTGTTTAGTTGCAATTGGTTCATTGGTGCTGATAGTTGATTTGATGTTTATCCTAATCTTTACCAACTCAACCACTGCTTCTGATGCTGAGAGAAAAAAAGTTGGATGAGATCAGTAGAAGAGGAGAAAAATGAACAAGTTGATACGTTATATGAGCATTGGGATCATAGAGCACGTACACTAGTGCTATTTGCACGTATACAACTGGAAGCGTTATTGAATATTTTACGAGGAAAACTTTTTTTCCCTGCTGGGCTCCTATTTTTCTATCTATTTCTATTTGAAGGAAAAGTAAGTAGAATGGGGATGTTGAATGTATATTGAGAATTATATTCTTTTTTTGTGGGATTAGTGTCGTAGTTCTTGCCATACCAGCACGGAGCAAGTTTAACTGTCATCTTCATTCCCTCATTTTATGTAAGGCAAGCAGTTTAGAAATTATAGCAGAATGACGATCTTGTTGATGGTGGTGAGGATCAAAATGATAATTGGAAGTAAGCGAAGAAAGGGATAATAGTTATTTTGTTCATGCACTCGTGTAGTGACGAGATGAGAACTTTTCCCGTAGCGCTTTTAATTTCTAAAGCATATCCATATTGCATATCGGTTGGCAAAAAATACAATAAGTAAAAAATGTTTTGACATTTTAATTCAATACATATTAAGATTACAAGCGTAAGAACGAAGCTATCGGAAATTGGAGTATTAGTTAATATTTTAAATTAAAATAAGATAATTTACAATAACTTAAAATTTCGATTATCACAGAGCTTCACAATTGTGTGTTTCTCTGTGGCCAGTAACAAGCAAAATATTCACTTTAATGTCGATTAAACAATTTGTTTGCAGAAGCTATTTACTTTAACAATCTTCCTTCAAACTATTTAATTATTAATGCAAATTGTAGTTTAATTATACTGATTCTTCAAAACTCGAAATATAAGCGATCTAAAAATATACACACACGCACGGTTACAAGATAATATAAAAATATAACCAGGGTTGGTTGGTCTTCTTGGAAATTGTTGTTTGATATTGTGTACGATCACGATGTTTATGAAAGTGCTGCGGTTATGCTGGACGGTGACGTGTGCCATGACATGGAATATGTAGAGCGATATGCTAGTGTTGGATGGATGGAACTGTAAAACTTTCCATGTCTCACTTGAATCTCAGTGGGTTCCATCAAACAGCAACAACTTCATCATAACAACTGCATATCTACATGTATTCATAACTTAACCCTTCCTTCATTTTCACGCAACACCGACAACAGAGGAAAAAATCCAGTATGCGTGCATGCATGTTTGGAAAAATATTGTATGCATGCCACTTAAAATGTGTTACAACTACAACAACAAGAGGAATTTCTTTAAGACATTTCTTCAGAGACTTCTTGTTATCCTGCTGCAAGTCTCAGTAGTACACACAGCAGGCATGATAGTTGATACTTCAAGACAGCTTGAAAATTCTTTCTATGAAAGGAAACAAGGCAGGAGAAAAGAAGTGAGTACAAAACTTTTTTTTTGTGGATGGAGACCGGAGGAAGGAAGAATAACAGACAGGAAGAAGGGTGTTTTCTGACATGTACACAGCTGCTTATGGCAGGACAGATGTATCGTAAAAAGTTATACACACTCATTCATTTCACAGTCAGTCAGCATGGCTATTTACACAAGAAAAAATATACGAGATGAACTGTTGCTACATACCTTCACTTTATAATTTGTGAAGTGAACTTTTCAAAGATTTTATTCAAAACGTGTAAAAGTTCTCTGCACCTTACTTCCGTCATGTGCTGATGCAATTGTAATATGGTTATCCTTGTATATTTTCTGTCTAAGCTGTGGTCATTAATTTTGATAACTCTACATAAATATTTCTGAATAAATAAAATATCAAAAACTAGAGCAGACCAACACGACAGACACGATTCTACCATTTTATTTTATAACTCAACATAAATACTTATTAGTGGTCATTTTCGGAAATCATCATTTATCATTTCGTTTCAAGACATCCTTTGGACCAACTTTTGTAGGCATTATTCCGTTTTCTTCAATAAAAGTCCATTTACTATTTCTATTCAAATGGGGGGATACTTCACTCTCGCCGTGAGAACAAACTTCTTGATAGGATCCTTTTGAATTTACCCTGAAAGTTGTATGCATGCGTAAACACTGATGAGTTCTACATTCACATTTCTTTTTTTTTCTGATCTTTATTTCATTCTTGGTAGTTTTCTTCTGTTAGCTCACTTCTCCTTTTTATCCATATTCATGAAGGGGCTGGCTTGATGATAATGAGTCTTTGAACTTCCTTTAAATCTAAAGCATACACATGTCTAGCAGTAGATACACAAACATGG